>VZQC01002452.1:636999-654012 GCA_009823505.1 Rhizomys pruinosus
CAACATTGCAAAAACTTTAGAGAAATCTTATGAATTCTCTGCTTATAATTCATAAGCTTAGAAATATTATCCAATCCAGTTCCAATTATGGATAAGGAACACTTCTTACCTTTCCCAGACCTTAAGTGGAAAGGTCACCTTCTATGAGAAGAAACCTGGAGTGGTCACAAATTTTTTTAGACATCTTCTTTCAATATTGCCATACTTTCCCTGAAAATATACAAGACTGCATACAGATTATCCACGTCTGCCCACAACGTGCAGATTGATGTGCATGCATTCAATTCTATTGACATATCTCTGGGGCAAGGAGAAGGTTGTGGTGTAAAGAAATTCACTGCATATTCCACTAGCATACTTTTTGAAAGCTACATTTTCAGACTAAACACATGTTCTATGATTTACCCTCTCCAGAGAGGGCTTTGAATTCAAGCTACTGAGAGTTGGGGCTACAGCTGGGAGGAGGTTGTAGGATCAGAAACATGCACTGTCCTCCTACAAACTCCTCTAACTGTACAAAGAACCCACTTCTCACAGTGCCAAGGACAAGTGCTACAAGTAGAATGGACACCTAAGTGTCACTTAAGTGTCCATCAGCTATGTGTGTGCCCCCTCTTCCCTGCACACAGGTAGAGAGGTGCAGAATCCTGCCCATGAGTATCCCTAACCAGAGTCCTGTCTCTCCATAAGCCACAACTTTAGGGGAAACACAGGCCCAGCCACAGAATCATTTAATCTCCTCATCCTTCAAATGAGGCATTCATCTTAAGTGTCTTCTTTAGACACTGAAGTCACATTCAGACTCAAAACAAAACTAACTTGAGATGAATTCAGGGTAACAGTTTTCTGCCTTACATTGGATTTTAGTAACTCAAAGTCAAATGCAAAAAATGAATAATGGGAATGCTGTTAATTTGTCTCCATGTCTGCATTTTAAAGCCACTGTGGACATGGTCCCTACAGTTGGTGTTGTATGAGTGAGAGTGATGAATGATTCACGGAAGTGGAAGGTTTATGAGTGTTATAGGTTTTACATGAAGGATGCTTGTACTCATGGATTATCACTTATAGACAAAAAATGAAGAAAAAAACTGAGAGAAAGATGCAGGACGGTTATGGCAGAATGCATGATCTGGGATGGGGTGGGGGTGGGTGGGAAAGGAAAGGGAAATATGCCTGATCTGAATTGGAAAATGATGTATGAAATGCACAAAGCATCAATAAAAAAATGTTAAAAAAAGAGAACGAAACATTTCCCATTACTATAAAAAAAAACCATTACTTCATGTATCTTTATGCTAAATATGTGGAGGCACAATTTTTTAGGCTTTAAAAGAAGTATATTGACTATTTATTTTTGGTTATACTTTCTTGTTTGGGACTTAAGTCTACTCAATCAGCCCAGATTAACCAAACTTTGTTTTCTCAAGGTCATTTGAGGTTCTGGCCTTCAGGAGGCACTTGGGTTTTGGGGGGAGAAGGGGGAGCACCTTGCTCCTTCCGGCCATTCTTAACCAGTTCCATCTACCGAGGACAAGGTCAAGTCTTGCTAGACCAGGCTTCCCTTCGGAGCACAAGGTGACTTTCCTCTATATTGAGCTTCCTCTTTATAGAGTGGACACTGGCTAGGGTTCTGTTAGTGGATCTCCAAGACCTCCCTGCAGAGGAAGTCTGGTGACTTCCACAATTGCAGAACATTTTAAGAGATGCCCCTGTACAAAATCCCCTGGGGCCAACTGACCTCAGAGGATAAGGAACAAAATTGTCCTTTAAATGTCTTGGCTGAATAGTATGGGCCTTAGGTGTGGGCATTAAGCATCCAAAAAAGTTAAGTTACACCAATCTGGTACTTTTAATTACTGTATCATATTTAGATAAAGCTTGAAGAAAAGCCTAAGAAGCCTTGCATAAACATTGACTGGAAGAAATTTAACACCATAGGATAAGCAAGCAAAGCCAATAAGAGAAATTTAAGCAATTTTATGCATATCTTAAATATAAATGATTTACTACAAACATAAGTAGTCTCTTTACTTTCCCAAATACTCATATCCTATTTTGTAGTTTTCCAACAGGGAACATAGCCTGTTGACCAGAATTAAGCCGAAATAATTTACCAAGTCCATCTAAACTGTCTCCTTCTGGGGTGCATGCCACTAGTTCAGGGAAGTAAACCTAGCTTTTCTTGAGTCAGGTTATCTTGAAATGGGCAGAACAGATATCAAAAGTAACATTTGCATAACAGAGATAAAAAAATATCTCTCAGTAGTCAAGGGTAACCCATTACTTGTCTATGCCCCTTTAATCTGAATCTACAACTGGAAGTCCAGTACAAGCCTGTGTGGTTATAATCCCATTTAGACCATTAGTCAACTGGCTTTAATGTTTATGCTATTCCACTCCAGAAACATTTAACCACCTCAATCCAGTATAAGTATCTTATTTTCTACTAAACTTTGCAATATTTATGCCCATCCAGCCGAATGGGGCAGTTCTTCCAAACATATCACCACAAAATAAAACCTTAAAGTGATCCTAGAAGTGCTGGGGCTGGTTCCAGCCAACCAAATCTTTCCAGGTATTCAGAAATGCACCACATTGACCTGGCAAAAAGCCTGTCTATCCATCCCAAAGATGTTCCACCTAGTGATCAAATACCCCCCCCCCCACAAAACACAACCAAAGGCCTTGAATTCTATCTAGTATTAGCATAGTGACTCCTCTTTATTTCTTAGTGCCATTTACTTGTATTATTTTTTACCCTCCTTTCACCTTGGGATAATATATATCTTTAAAGGTAAGGTAAGTTTCCTGGAGACAAGAAAAAAAAAGATGGCTTTTGTTTCTTAATCCATTCTACTATTCTATGTCTCTTAATTGGAGAATTCATTCCATTGATATTTAAAACTGTTGTTGAGAGAATTAAATTGCTTCCAATCATTTTGATTTCTAGTACATTCTTACCCTAGGTCTTGATTTTCATAGTGGTAGTATCATTTGTTTTCTGGTGTTGATTAGTTATAATCTTCCCTGCCCTCTGCTCTTTGTATTGCTTTGCTTGAAGTATTCTCTGCAGGTATGGCTTATTGAAGAGGAATTCTTTAAACTTATTTACATCATGGAACATTTTCCTTTCTCCTTCAATTATAATAGACATTTTTGATGGATAAAGTACTCTGGGTTGGCACGTATAGTCTTTTAGAACTGGGACTATTTTAGATCAGGCTCTTCTGGCTTTCATCATCTACATTGAGAAATCAGCTGCAATTCTGATAGGTTTTCCTCTGTAGGTAACTTGTGGCTTTTCTTTTGCAGCCCTCAGTATCCTTTCTTTGCTTTGAACATCTAGTGTTTTTACTATGATATGGCATGGAGATTTTCTTTTCTGGTCTGTCTGCTTCATGTTCTATATGCTTCTAATAGAAGGTATTCTAAGGTATCTCTTACTTTAATTTGGGAAAATTTTCCTCTAGAATTTTGTTGAAGACCTGGGCCATATCACCATCTTGTGAGTCTTCATCCTCTTCTACCCCTATAATTCATAGGTTTGGTCTTTTCATATTCCATTCTTTTTTCTAATTTTTCATAATCTTTACTTAATTTATCCAATTATTCTGCATTGTCTTCCAATATTGGTATTCTATTTTCTACTTTATCCATTCTATTCTTAAGAGTTTCTCCCATCCTTTCCAATTTGTTTGTGGAATGTTGCATTTCTTTTTTCATTTCAACTTGAATTTTCTTCAATATTTCTATATCTTTTGTAATTTCATTCTACAGTCATTGTCCTCTTTCTTTTTTTAAAATTTATTTTATTATTTTTTTATGTGTATGAGTATACTGTCTGCATGTAGATTGGTGCACCCCTGTCATGTAATGCTGCATTGAATTGCCTAGGAGGTCAGAAGAGGGTGTTGGCTTCCCCTGGAACTGGAGTTAAAGACGGTTCTTAGCCGCCATGTAGGTGCTGGGAATTGAACCCAGTTCCTCTGTAAGAGCAGTCAGTGCTCTTAACCACTGAGCCATCTCTCCAGCCCTCATTGTCCTCTTTCAATTTATTCCTGTCTTCTTTAGATTCCAGACTTCCTTGTTTATAAGCTCCTTATATTCCCTCACCTCCTTAATTTCTCTAATCATATTCATAATTGTTCTTTTGAGATCTGTATCCTGCATTATATCCAAGGGGTCTTCATCAGAGAGCACTTGAATAGACATATTAACATTTGGTGGAGATCCACCCGAGTCTGTCTTTTGTTGAGCTTTAGGCATCTGGGTAGCCTCTGTTGGGAGTGGTTCCAATGTGAAGCATAGGTGCTTATTGAGCTGACACTGATGTTGGTTATACTCTTCAGGTGTTTGTTGACTTCTTAATTGATGCACAGGTGTGGATACTCTAGGCTCTTGCAAAGAACCCACATGGTAGCTAGCAACCATCCGTAAGTCCAGTTTCACGGATTCCAATGCCATCTTCTAACCTCTGTGGGCATTGCATGGCCACAGGAACACCTATGTACATGCAGGCAATACACTCATACACATGAAACAAAAATAGTAAATAAAAATTAAAAAAAAAGCAGATCTAAAGAGAATTATTATACTTATACTCAACAATAATACATCAGAGAAACCACTATTTTGATAAGTCACAAATATTTACCTAGACTCATTTTCCAAAGAATTATCTAAATTTGTAAACATGAGTTACTAAAATATCAAGCTAGTTTTTATAGAAATATGTGTATGTATATCATTGATGTAGCACATTTAAATACTAGACGTTCAACTTTCTGTTTCTTGAGATATTTCAGAAATTGCCATTTTTTAGAAGTGCTTATTTATTTCTATCAGTCAGTAAAGTGTTCCTCTAACCTCAGACTTTAAACCTAATTTATTGATACTCTGGAGGCAGGAAAAATTTATATGCACAGTAAAGGCTTTTCTCAGTAAGCGACACATAGAAATGAAGAGACAGATAAAGAGAATTTATAGCTTTAATTTAAAATGTCAGTTATGATGCTCAATGGGTAAAATGCTTGCCTAGCATCCACAAAGCCCCTGGAGACCAGCCGGAGTTACATTAGATCCTGTCTCAAAAAAGAAAAGAAAAGAAAAGAAAAAAAGAAAATAACAGCAAAAAATTATGTGCTGGAGAGATGGCTCAGGAGTTAAGAGCACTGGCTCCTCTTGCAGAGGACCTGGGTTCAATTCCCTGCACCCACATGGCAGCTAACAACTGCTAGTAAGTCCTGACCTCTGTGGGGATTGCACAACATGGGTGCACTTACATATATGCAGACAACACACATGCACATGCACACACACACACACACATGCAAATAAATAATTAAAAAAAGCAATAGATAAATGAACAAATAAATAAAATAAAATTGAAGTCATGGTTAATAGCAAATACAGAAGACCCTTCCCCAGTTATCAATCTCTGTAAGAAGGGTTGATTCTTTCCAATCAACATACATTTATTTCCTTTCAAAAATATTTTAATTTTAATTTTTGTGTATGAGTGCATGGAAATACACTTGTTTTGTGTATGGGCTAGAGGTGTCAGTTAATGGAATGTTGTGTAGTCCCTGTGGATGTCAGTAGAGAGCATTCAATTCCCCTGGAACTGTAGCTGCAGATGGTTGTTAGCCGCCATTTGAGTGCTGGGAATTGAACCCGGGTCCTCTGCAAGAAAAGCCAGTGCTCTTAACTGCTGAGCCGTCTCTCTAGGGAAACAGGTTTCTTGATAGATTTGGCTCAAACAGACCCATATACAAAAAGTAATAATATTCAAGGCTGATTTATTGTCTCTCAGAACTGAGAATGGATCTCTATCATTGACCCACTTACAGAGATATGTAAATGGGATGGTGCTTTGGGGGGTGGAGTGTATTTTACACTGCTGTAATTTACAGTTGTAAAATACAGTTGTAAAATAGCTCCTATAGAATCAGAATCAGATATGGAGAAGTGTGGGCTGCCGAAAATGCCTAGTTTTTCCAAAGATCAACATTTTTCTACTTAAGGTTATCATTAAAGTTGAGAAGCTGATTCCATTCCTGGTGCTACTGGGCATATCTGTAGGGAGGTGAGCCTCATGTTGCTATTCCAGGACTGTGTTTTCAACCCTTCTTCATCCATAGCTTTCATCCAATCAGACCAGCCCCCCCATCAACACCCACAATATCACCAATGGGTTCTAAACAATAAAGAAAGGAAACCAACCCTCCTCCCATGTTTCTGAAATCCCAGTGGAAAAAGCTAGAGTTCATTTAAAATCTTAACTTTAGCCTCCAACTTAAAAAGACAGCACAAACTGATTTTAAGAAAACAAGTCTCTCTCTCTCTCTCTCTCTCTCTCTCTCTCTCTCTAGCTCAAGAGCAATTTTATTAATGTTTAAAAGAAACCCTCCCCAGGGCAGGAAAGCTATAAATCTCTGAAGCTGCCCTGGAGGAAGAAAACAGAGGAGAGAAGGAAAAAAAAAAGCCAGGCCATTTAGTCCTGCATGGAGGTCAGGCACATGGTGGACATCAACAACATGATGCAGAGAGGCTTTAGAGAAAGAACAAGGAAGCCCGAAGTTCCTGAAAAAGCATATTTTGGTTCTAGCCAGCCCAAAAGAAAGAGACAGACAAAAGAAAAAGGAAAAGTTGCACCTTTGCCAGGCTTATAAAGGTAGACAGCCCCAGCTGATTCTCAAGGCTGCTCAGCGTGTAGGGACTGTGTTGGGGGTGGGGTGGGGGGTGTAAATTCTGGGAAGGAAAAGTACAATATCTCATTAAAGGAAAAAAAAAAAGATTCCTCCTATCTCTTTAGCATGGCATAAGGCCAGCCTGACTTTATAGGGGTGGTCCCTCCTTCCTGAAGGGTAGTCCCTTGGTTAAATGGTTGACAACCCCCCAACTTGAATGTGAGGTCTCCACCCAGGTCAGAGATTTTATTACCTTGACCAGGAGTTTTTCCCTTAACAGGCTTTGATTATTTCCTAACAGTCCCTGCCCTCTGATAGGGTAACCCTAAAATCATTTAGGAATAAGATCAGGGATCAGAGCCCCAAACATGTCTGACATCTCTGACCTCTGGCCGCCAAGAGGCCCAAGGACATTTCTGAATTTTAGCTAAGAAAGAAACTGGTTGCTTTTCTTTGTAGTCTTTTTTTTACCCTAAACTACCTCACTGATTTCTACCTTCTGTTTATGGAACTGGGGAAATGGCTGATCTGACTTCTTAAAGGTGAATGGGGGTGTTCGGTATGGCTTTTGAGGTACCCCTCCAGTGGGTCTATCTAAAAGACCCCAAAAGTGCATTGGTAATTTCATAGTAGTCTAGCATAGAGAGCAGAGGAAGTCCTTGAGTCATCTGCAAAGAGACAGGAGGGAAAACAAAGGCGAGAGTGGTTAGGATCAGAAGCCTTCAGCAGAGAATCAAGAAAAGTCAAAAAGGTGGATAGTTAAAAAAGTATCTGAACTCTGGAGTCTCTTGATGGGCTCGCAAGAACATCTTCCTTGCTTTTTTCTTTTTCTGTGAAGTTTCTATGTGCAAAGTCTTTTTGATTTGAAGTTGTGGTGAATTACACAAACTCATTTCTTAATGGTTAATAAACAAAAATAGGAACCATCACATAACTACACAGTAATAAGCTGTTAGTAAGGACAGAACAAGAAAATGAAAGCACTGTATCATTCCCATGTCTAGAACAGCATTCAAAAAAGGTTGTGATGCTTCTTCTGACAGTTGTAAAATGAAATTTCACTGTGCATGGTGAAGCTAAAACGTAAGACATGACATTAAAATGCTCCTCTTGCCTTGGATATGGCTGAAGCCCCAGAGGAAACAAAACAAAATAGTAGGTTACAGATCTTCTTACTTCAGTGAAAGATGCTAAGCCATCTATGCAGAACTAGCAAAGTTTGGGTAGTCTTTGAATATCACCCATCTCAATCGCTGGAGGTCTGAGATTGGAAGACTTAAAGAGTGATACTGGGGGAAGATGGCTGAGGCAAAGCAGTATGTTCTCTCCCCTACCACTATATGAACTCCTCTGCTATTGTAGAGTTGTGTGTTTTAGACAGAGTCTTACATATCCCAGGGTGGCCTCAACCTCAATATGTCTTCAAAGATGAGCTTGAACTCTTCTCCTCCTGCCTTTTCCTCATGAGTGCTGTCATTATAGTTATGCACCAGTCGACCAACTGAGCTACATCTGAAACCCTGGGAAGGGACTTTTAGAGATAATTTGGAAAACAGTGTTAGAAGTTAAAGGGCCAAAGTGGCTGGCATTTGACCCATATCAAAGGCTCCAGGGTTATAGAAGTGTGACTAAGCCACTAAAAGCAGACAAGCATGCTTCTTGTGGCCCAAATGGGGGAAGAAAAAAATAAGCATGAGGGTTGTTTGCAAGGATTTCCCACACAAGTGGGCTTCCTGCTAGAACCTGCTAGCAGAAGGAGGTTACAGTCAAACACAGAGGCCAGTGTCCAGCAAGGGAGGAATTACAGTGCAGTGTTCTCAGTGGAGACCATTCCAGTGGCCTCACATAAGGGCTCCATGAATACCCACCAAGATCATGAACTGCCACCACCAGATACTATGGTTCCCAGGAGAAGCCAGAGGACCCTCTTCAAGAGGACTTGAAGAGAGGTTAAAGTGTGGTGGTGCACACCTTTAATCCCAGCACTTGGGAGGCAGAGACAGGTGGATCTCTATGAGTTCAAGGCCAGCCTAGTCTACATAGTGAGTTCCAGGACAGCTGGGGTTACGGGGAGACCCTGTCTCAAAAAGACCAAAAAAATGAAGTATTAGGTGAAAGAATGAAGAAGTCATTTGAACTTATGCCATCTCCTCTGTCCCCCACCCCCCACTGCCATTGACTTTAAGATTCTATCCAGAATCAGTCCAAGCTGGAAAAGGAAATGAGAAATATTTGCCTGAAATAAAGTTCAGAGTTTTGACTCTTGCATGGGCTGGGGACATTTCAACTACTGAACTGAGACTGACAATGATTAATGATGACTGAAGGACTTTTTAATTTTTCCACATGTCTAACACTCACCCGAGGTTTCATTGGGGTCAATAAAGAGACTAGCTCCTGTTCAGAGGAGTAAAAAATCATGTTGCTTTGGGACTTCATCCTATTAAACACCAGTCTTCTTACATAATGGCTGGACAAGCATTCTCCAAAGAAGACAGCCTCTCACTACTAACCTCCAGTATGCTTACCACTGTCCATAAGTTAGTTCTGAAGAACTCTAGAAGTTTCTGTACTAAGAGTATTGTAACTCTGAAACACTTGTCAATAAGCCATGCTCAGACTAGAAATTAAAAGTAGAATTTCACTATTTTTTTAAAAGATGATCCTCTAGCATGGGCTTCGCACTTTGTCCCCTGAAACTCCTCAGACAGAATTTTGGAGAGATAAAGGCATGTTTATCAAAAAAGGAAATAAAACCCCATCAATGCTGTGGTGTCCAACTGGCCAAAACCATGGAGAGATCCAACTGGAGAGAAAATGCGATGGATTCTAAAGTCTTGCAAGACACTTCTCAGTGTTTTGAGATCTATGTTCTGTGTTCCAGGAAGGATGCTAAAGCACCTTCCTGTGAATTCTAGAGACTCTGAGCCTTACAGTGGCAGGAGAATACTATGTAGAGCCCCTTTCCATTTCTTCACTGAGAAGAGTAATGTGATTATTAATCAATCTATAATACACAGTTATGGACTGAAGAGAGAATTATGCTGAAGGATTGTATGCACACATATTTTTGCTGTTGTTTGAAATTGGGTCTTGTTATTTTGCTCAGGCACACCTCAAACTCCCAATTTTCAAATCCTAGTCCTAATATTAATCTTAATCTCTGAGTGCTATAATTACAAGTATGTACCACCATGCCCAGCATGAGCAATTTTAATAAATTATAATGCATGTTCCTAAGAATAGTGCTTATGGGCATTGTTTATCAAAGTAGGTTCATTATAATAGTTTTGTCCTCCATAGCAGAATGAAATATTTTGAAACATATCTGAAGAATAGGGCATGCTGTGTTTTCTGGTGCAAATGATGTCAATATTCCCTTGAAGTCTACTGTCCATCTGTATATAATAGTCTATCATATTGGGCTAACTTTTTGTGAGTAAAGAGTCTATGATAGGGGCTGGAGAGATGGCTCAGTGGTTAAGAGCACCAACTGCTCTTCTGGAGGACCTGGGTTCGATTCCCAGCACCCACATGGTGGCTAAGAACCATCTCTAACTCCAGTTCCTGGGGAATCCAACACCCTCTTCTGACCTCCGTGGCATTGCACGACACAGGTGCATCAACATACATGCAGACAGTACACTCATAAACATAAAAAAAAAAAGAGTCTATGATAAACGGATGTGAGGCTGTTTAAATTCCCTGTGGCTGACACTGTGGGCCAAAGGACTTAGCATCCAAGGAGGCTTACATGATGAAGTGCATATGTACCAAGTGGGAAAATGAGCTCTCGGAGATAAAAATTACATTAAATATAAATAAATGGAACAGTAGAATAAGAAAATCCATCCTATATACTAGTATTTTTCAAAGTTTCATAAATTAAGTAATCACCTGGACAGCTTGCTAAAGTGCAGGTTCTGATTTAGAGTGTCTGAGATGGGCCTGGGGTCTTTTATTCCTAACAATTTACCAGATAGATCATACTTTTAAACTTTATTTTTAAAATATTTATTGTTTTTATTTTTTTACTTGTATGAGTATATTACCTGTGTGCATGTAAGTGTACTTGTGATGTGAAAGTCCTCTACAACAGCAGTTAGTGCTCTTTACTCCTGAGCCATTTCTCCAGCCTCTAGGTCATACTTTTTAAGAAGGGAATTTGTTATGCCGGGTGTGGTGGTTCACGCCTTTAATCCTAGCACTTGGGAGGCAGAGGCAGGCGGATCTTTGTGAGTTCAAGGCCAGCCTGGTCTACAGAGTGAGTTCCAGGACAGCTGGAGCTACAGGAAGACCCTGTCTTGAAAAGACCAAAAGAAAAAAACAAAAAAGAAGGGAATTCATTGAATAAAAAATAGGAAAATAGGGGGACATAGAATGAAGGTACATTAGAGATTTAAACAGTGTAGATGATTTAACTATTCAGTATGCCACAGCAACTGAATGTTTGGCAATGGGAATTTTTTCCTTTTTTTAAAATAATATTTTATTTATTTTTATTTTATGCATGAGTGTACTGACTGTATGTGCACCCATGTTGTGCAATGCTGGAGGAGGTCAAAAGAGGGCATAAGATCCCCTGGAACTGTTAGCTGCCATGTGGGTGCTAGAATTCAAAAGCTGGTCCTCTACAATAGCAGCCAGGGCTCTTAACCACTGAGCTATCTCTCCAGCCCTTTTTTCCATTTTTAAATTAATTTTCTGAATTTCACAAAATGTATTTTGATCATATTTAGATCCCTTTTCCTACCTGCACAACCCCCTTAGAATCCCCACTCAATTTCCAGTACTCTGATATAGATGTGTGTGTGTGTGTGTGTGTGTGTGTGTGTGTGTGTGGTGCGTTAAGGCCTATAGAGTCAGGTTTGTGTCCCCAATTGCCCTTTGGTGTGGGTTCATCCAGTGACTGAAGCCTGATCATACTAACGAGAGTAGTCCTCACCCTAAATGAGACTGATACCACCCGCTCCCTTTTCCTAGCAGCCATTGGAGCTCTGAGAATGTAGATTTGGTTACTGGTTACTAAGGTCACAGTCTTCTCCTCTCTATCTTTTTTAAGCAAACATTAGTGGTAAGAGAGCACTCTGGGTAAGATACCTGTGTGAGGAACACAGGGTCGTGGAGCTTACTATGCTAAGGGAGAGGGAAAAAAAACATAAGACTGTAATCTGAAATATTTGTGTGTGCTAAGAAGAAAAATTAAAAGTACATATAAAAGAGAATGCTGGAGGACAAACAGACTAAGAGAGTAGAAAATTATTCTTTGTGTAAAACATAATTAGTTTGGTGGCACACACTTTAGTTCCAGCACTCAGGGAGCAGAGGCTTCCTGAGACTTCCATGAAACTGGGACCAACCTGGTCTACAGAGTTCCAGGCCAGCTAGGGATACCAGGGAGACTGCATCTCACAAAACCAAACTAAACCAAAATAAAACCCAGGAAATAACATAATGAAACAGAGAACCAAGGAATGAACATAATAAGTTAATAGAACGGGGGAATCATTTTGGGCAGAGGAAGTTGCTGATGCAGAAAAGAAGCTAATGATTTGATGTAGGAACATCAATGCCTGGCTGTAAATGGGGCTTTTGAACAAATGAGAGACACTGGACCTGCAGGCAGGGGTCAGGGCAGGAGGGAGCATTAAAAATCTCAGGGTATACTAATGAAGGCTGAGGCATTTGGGGTTAAAGTCTCAGGATTTTCTGGTCGGTTAAGGAGTCATAAAGTGATCCTGAAACTGTGGGGATTGCTGTACCAAGAAAGGCATAAGGGTCTCCTAATCTCACAGTTTTCTCAGGTTTCTACGCCCTTTTCTTATCCATTCTTTCCCCTAATTTGGTCAGACTTCTCTACTGGGTTTTCAAACCATTCATTCATTTCCAATTGCCCTTTTCTGCCTGCTTACTCTTTTAGCATCAAAGCTAAATTTTCTACTATTACTTAACCAAAGCTGGCAATCTTCTTTATTTGAGACAAGATTTCACCATGTATTCCTGGATGACCTTGAACTCACTATATATAGCCCAGAATGGTCTCAGACTCTCAGCAATCCTGCCCAGCCTCCAGAGAGCTGGGATCACAGGCACACAATACCACACCAGACTTAAATTCTTCTCCTGCAGAGACATAATGCTACTGCGTCCTCCTCTACAGGTTTTGAAGGGACCACATTCGAGTAAGGAGAAGCATTTTGAAATAGGTGGCACTCTCTTTGCATTTGTCAGATCATGAGCAACTGTACAGGTACTGCTAGGTCTCGGAACCTGGAGCTCTGCCTGGTCATTCAAACACAGCAGAGTCCAGACCTACCCAGGCAGCTACTTCTGGCTCTATTGCAACCCGTCTTTCCTGGTCTTATGAGGCCCCTTCCTTGCAGGAGTGGGTGAACACAGTAGATGACCTCCTAAGTCCTTTCCTTTTTTGTGCCGTAACTTCCTTTCCTCCATTTTCTTTTTCTCTTTTTCTTTCTTGTCCATCTATTTCTCCCTCTCTCCCCAGCCTCACTGCCGATCCTTCTCATGTAACCCCTTCATCTTGGCCCCCTTCTTGTTCCTACACTTCTTTCATTCCATCCTAGTTGCCTTCCCAACTTCCCTTAGTCCAGATATGTTTCCCCTTTCCTCTCCTCTCTCTCATCCCTTGGTCTTGAATGCTCATATTAGCTTGGGACGTTACCGACTTTTTTGTGTGTCTGTCTCTTTCCTTTCTTTCAGCTTTCTTGGTATTGGCTGGCTAGTTGGCTGGTGAGCTTCTTGGTTCTCTCCTTGTCAGGTGTTGGGAGTGTGAGGCTCTCCTCCCCCAGTTTCCCTGGGGAGGGGGAGGAGATCTGGCTGGAGGCCAGAGCTCCTGAGAAGGGGCAAAAGATCTGGCTTTCCCTGGGATTAGCAAGGAACAGTGAGTGACCTAAGGGTCAGTACTCACAGGAACCAGAAGTTACGGGTGTCATACCTACCAGCCTTCCTTGGACACATTTGGCATATTTACACCTTCTGAACTGGCTTGGGTTGGTTCCACATTCTGGCCCTGACCTTGAGACAAATTCCAAGAGGACGTCTGACAAAGCAAAGCCTGGTAGGCAAGACCCAGCACTCACGTGGGGGTGTGGGGTGGGGTGGGGTGGGGNATTAGCAGGGCTGTGTTGTACCTGCTTGTAGCAAGAGAAGCTCCTATAGTTTTGAAAGGGATTTTCCTTTTCTTTTGAACTGCTGGGGTTTGAACCCAGGGCCTCATGTACACTGGCAAGTGCTTTTATCACTAAGCTCTGCACCCACTCTGGAATCCTTTTTCCAAAGATAAACTGTCAAAGTGGGGGAGATAAAGAGATAATAAATATGGAAAATGGATTGTTTTTTCAACCTGCCAGGGTTCACGTCTCTAAAGAAAACTGGACTTTTCCCTCCCAGAAATATCAAAGGCAAGAGCTTCTCAGCTATGTGTGGGAATGTCCATCTATTCCCTCCATGACAAGATTTGTCTGGTGTGACCATTGAAAAGGTTTCTTGATGCATGCTGTAACAATTGCAATAAGTTCATATGTGCAACTGCCCTGCTTGTCATGGAAATACACTGGTTTGCCTTAACGTTGTCCATGCCTCTGGGTCTTACCATCTTTACACCCCTTCTTCCTCAAAGGTCCCGAGCGCTAGGAGGGTGGGAATGTGGTACAGATCCTATCTAGGGCTAACACTCTTGCCTTCTATATTTCTGCACATACTAGTTGTGAGTCTGTGTTAATTGCCTTCGTACTGTCAAGAAGATTCTCTGGTAAGGGTTGAGAAGTCCACTGATCTATGGATTTGACAGAAAGTCATTAGATACAGTATAATACTATGTGTACCGATAGGAATATAGTATATATATATATATATATATATTTGGTCCTTGTATCCCTAGCTGTCCTGGAACTCTCTCTGTAGACTAGGCTGGCCTTGAACTTGCCGAGATCTGCCTGCCTCTACCTCCCAAGTGCTAGGATCAAAGGTGTGCACCACCACACCTGGCTCTGAGTAGGATATTAGTAGCAGATCTTCCCTAGGACCCATGACCTATGTAGCCACAGTATGAGTTATGGTGCCAAGTATGAGTTCCCTCTCATGGAGTGGTCCCTAAATGCAATCAGAAGGTGGTTGGTTATTTCCACAATATTTGTGCCACTACTGCATTAGTGGGTAGATCTTTCCAGGCCAGTAGTTACTGTAGCTTGCAGGGTTCACAGCTAGACAAGATTAATGATTATTTATTACTCTGGGAGCATGCATAGCACCTTCCAGCACTATGAAAGGCAAGCTTCCAGGTCAGTACCAGCTTGATTTTTCCATGATCTATGACTTAAGTGTGTGATGTCTTCACCAATAGGGCTTTGCTGTCAGCTTTGGGAGAGTAACCAAAAACAGTGGCCATAGCCTGTAATGTTTGGGGCTCTATGGGCTCCCACTGGATAACAACGCAAAGAGAGCTAATCCATTCCTGGTACTAGGGTTTTTACTTGCTAGGATGGAGTGTCTAGTTGGAGTATTGTTTCCCCCTCCTGCCCTCCCCCCACCTATTATAGGGTAACTCCATTTAAACTATTTTTGCATGTGTGTATTGCATATATTTTAGAGATCTTCTACAATTTTTATATGGTTTTTGGTTTTTGAAAAAGGCCTTTGGTGTTAGTTATCCCTACCCATATTCCCTCATCTACCCTACCTGCCCATCTTCTTCATTTAATCTTTCCAGTTCCATTATTCCCCTCTACCACTTTATATTACTATATTCTATCTCCCTTTCTTTTCCTTCCCTTCCAAGACAACCCCCCCACTCCTCACTAGTTTCCTAACCTCGAGGGGTATTCCAAATGAAACACACATGTCTAAAAAAGTCAAAGCTAGCATTCACTGATGCGAGAAAACATGATAATTGTTTTTCTGGGTCTGGGTTACCTCACCCAGGATGATTTATTCCAGTTCCATACATTTATGTTAGAAGTTCATAATTCAATTTTTATTAAGAGTTGGATACCTCACCCAGGATGATTTATTCCAGTTCCATACATTTATATTAGAATTTCATAATTCAGTTTTTATTAAGAGTTGAATAATATTCCATTGTGTAGATCAGGGTCATATTTACTTTGAGTTGCTTAAGTGGATGGGTGCTAGAACAGTATCACTCCTCTAACAGTTGTACTGACCTTGTACATTTCCAAAGGGAGATAGCTGCCCCGCCTTGTGTAACCTTACCAACAGCAAGGTATCCACAGGGGAGAGATACAGACAGGTCAGGGAGAATAAGGCCCATAAAGGGAAAGTAACCAGTTAGAGCTGGTCAATGGTGATGGAATAGTAGTCTATTAGATCCTTCTACAGTGAAAACATCATTCTGGTTTGGTGGGTGCAATGTAGATGTAAGTGAGGGCCCTCCTTCTCCCTGGCTGCACTAATTAAAAATTCCTCTTGAAGTCAGACATTCCATCACCCCTTCCTTGAATTGCTCCTGTGTTTTGGGGGCTGACTTACAGGTCTACTCTGAAGTAGTACCCTATTATTTCAGGAAAGGCCAATATTGGTAACGTTGGAAGCAACAGGGACCTCTATATTAGGCAAGAAAGGAATTCTCCTTGCCCATGAGCTAAGTTCTGTCTTAAAAATTTGCCTCATCTGGGTAGGGTCTTTGCACCCGTGCCTCCTTGCACAGATTCAGTGATGTAAATCTATTTCTTAGAATATGCTTGAGTTCCTATATCCCAGTGGAGAATGTCTTGGGTTTCTGCCTTTCCATGCTGCTCAAAGCCTGCTTGCTTTGTCCTGAGAAGTTGGACAGCCTTATCACCAGTTTCCCTATCATTTAAATGTACATTCCTCAGGAGCCTCCATTTCTTATCTATCACCACTTATAGGCTTGCTTAGGGTTCTGACGTCCAAAGCTGTTTGAATTAGACAAAGGTCTACTTCACTGGCTCTAATTAGTTAACTGTTTCCTGTCCTCAAGATGTGGCTATGTGGTGAGGCAAGAATTCTATTGCTGAAAGCCTTGTCCTGTCCAAAAGAGGTGCTTTACCTTTAAATGTGTTGCTAGTGATAATCAAGACTCTGTGTGACCAAGTGCTCCCTAAGTTTGGGGAGTAGTAGTTGGGGCTCAGAGGGCAAGTGGCAACTGAGGACCGTGGTTAGAATCTGTACTAAGGGTCACAGTTTCCTGGAAAGCCCTGTATCCGGTGTGCTTCAACAGACAAGACCCAGTGCCTTCCCCACTCCCCCTACTTGGTTTCCTTCTCATCCACCTTCTAGAGATAACTTGGGTAATGGCCCATTCTCTTACATATATATATAT
>VZQC01002452.1:654123-781039 GCA_009823505.1 Rhizomys pruinosus
TATACTTTTTTTTTTTTTTTGGTCTTTTTGAGACAGGGTCTCCCTGTAGCCTCAGCTGTCCTGGAACTCACTCTGTAGACCAGGCTGGCCTTGAACTCACAAAGATCCGCCTGCCTCTGCCTCCCAAGTGCTAGGATTAAAGGCGTGCGCCACCACGCCCGGCTACAGCATGCTTTTTATAATTGAATTTTTGTGATTTTATTTAGACTCCCTCCCATATCCACACCTCTCTTTATTCCCATTCCCCTAATTTAATGTAGTCTATTATATATAATAAGGTCTAGGCCAGGTGTGGTGGCACTCACCTTTAATCCCAGCACTCAGGAAGCAGAGGCAGGCAGATCTCTGTGAGTTCAAGTCCAGCCTGGTCTACAGAGTGAATTCCAGGCCAGCTGGGGCTACAGGGAGACCCTGTCTCAAAAATACAAAAAATTTATAAAATTATATAATAAGGTCTATAGAGTCTAATTTGTGTCCCCAAATGTCCTTCAGTGTGGGTCTATCTACTGAAGCCTGGGTAACCTACCAAGAGTCCTATTCTTGAAAGATACTGTCTTTCCCCTTCTCAGCAGCCAGTGGTTGCCACACTTTCCTTAGGTTGGGTTGGGGTTTCTTACCTATTCCCCATGTCTATGCTGGGATCTTTCTCTGGTTTGACCTTGCATGGGACCTGTGTGTCCTGTCACCATTGCTGTCATCATTCGTATGAGTGGTGGACCAGCTGTCTGGCAGACTCTGATTCCTTGTGGTCATCCACCACCTCTGGCTCTCAGAATCTTTCTGTTCCCTCCTCCACAATGATCCCTGAGCCTTGGAGGCAGAGGTTTGATAGGTGTCCTACTCAGGAAAATCCCAACTCTGGGAGGCAGAGACAGGAGGATTGATGATGATCTCTGGTTAGCCAACCAAACCTCTGGGCAAGTTCCAGGCCAGTGAGAGATGCTGTTTCAAAAACAAGGTAGAGGCTCCTGAGGAACGACATCTGAGGGTGTCCTTCTGCCTCCACACCCATGCACACACACATGCAGGTGCACCTCTCTACACAGGTGCACCCTCATATACATGTGGACCCAAAGACTCAAGAACACAAAGTTTTTACCACCCACACACAAATTCTTAGTACTCCCCAATATCACAAAACCAGGAACTAAGCTGCTGTTTAACACATGGGCATTTGGGAGACACTAGGTCCAAATGATAACACTGCACTCTCTATCTGAAGAGAGCCTTTTTGCTGTCACTTCCTCCTAGTCTTGAAGCAATTTCAAGTTTAATCCTATCATGTTATATGCCTGGCACAGTGATAAGTAACTTTGTGTTCACTAATTTACTTAATTTTAAATAGGGTATCATGAAGGCAATGTAATTATTATCATTGAGACAAACTCACTGAGCTAACTCTCATAAAGTCACACTTTTAAAGTGTAGGTTGACTGAAATTCAAACACTAATGTAGAGAAATAGAAGGCTTTGGCACCAGGTGCCTGAACCGCAGGGACTTACATAACTAGCCCAAGCTTCCTCGGTTTCATTTATTACCCATTGAAAGAAGAGGAATGCTTTGTAGAAGTGTCTTGAGAAGGAAACGCATTTGCCTACCTCAATGCCTGTCCCAGAGTATCAGGAATCCTCAGATTTCACCAGCATCCACTCCATTTGAGACCTGGCTCAGTCATTTTTTCGCTATATCATCCTGTTCCCAGCCAAGAGATAAATCAGGTGGGCACACAAATAACTGATAGAAGAGAGAGAGCAGCCAGTACTGTTCAAGTACTGGAGTGACCAAGCAGGAGTTCACGGGGATAATAAACCTGTACCCGACATGCTTTGCCAGGTCTCGAGAAGTGAGAACAGATGGGAGATGCCCGGTTTCACATCTGGCAATGGGATAGTGCACAGGGTTGGGTGATAGAGGTATGAGGCAAAGTGGCTTCAGGGTATAAATATTTTTTAAACTGTGCCACTGATTTGGTTAAGCCTAGGCCAGAGTACTTAGGCTCCTGCTGCAGGTTCAAAGAGGCTGGACCTGGCCTTCCCCCACCCAGCTCCTGCTGCCTTTAGTGCTCATCAGGAGTCCATGCCCTTGATGGAGATGGAACTATGGGGGCAGCCATCGTCATCCTTATAGAAGATTGGTTGAAAGTTCTGGAAAGCCTAAGGGCAGCCTACTCCTGACCCCGTAGAAGAGCTGGCATGAGAGAGCAAGGCCTAGTACGGCCCTTCAGCTCCTCAGACCAGCTGGGACTCTATTTTTAACCAGCACTGTCTTAAGTTGACAGCTTGGAACGCCTTCTCCCGCATTTTCTTCCTCCAGTCTCTCGAAGCCCAGAACCCTGTAGAAATGATGGATGGGAACGGGAATGGCCCTAGAATTGGGAAACAGAAGACCGGCTCTCCTTTCTCGCTGTGCTTCCCTCCTCCAGCCTTTCCCTATGCTGGTTAGTGGGTGGATGTCAGAGGCACATTCGCTGTAAAGCTAATGGTGCTTACATTCAGGGCTCCTTACTTGTAAGTTTTCCAAAGCTCTGGTCAGGATCCTAGCAATTTTGTATATACTAATTTTGTTTGCTTTTTCTTTAGCAAGGGTATCAAAATTATGCATATTTCATGTCTCACAAAACTTGGACCTGTCTAGCTCCAGTTCAGTATCTTTGTCAATAAGGCTCTTTACAAATTTTTATTTATTCTATGATAATTCATCGCACAAGTACAATGTATTTAGAGCATGCTCACCATCAGCCCTGCTCTCCCTCAATTCCGCCAGGACCTCCCTGCTAATCTCAACACTCCAGCCTGGAGAGGGAAGGGGATCACGAGGCACCCCACCCTAACTGAGGAGGTATTGGCTGTTTTTTAAAAATATTTTATATGTTTTTATTTTATAGGTATGAGTATATTGCCTGCATGTATGTAAGGGCACCCATGTCATGCAATACCCTTGCAGGTCAGAAGAAAATACTGAATTTCCTTGGAACTAGAGTTATGGGTGGAATTGAACCTGGGTCCTTTGCAAGAGCAATTAGTGCTCTTAACCACTGAGCCATCTCTCCAGCCTCCATTATGTCTTTTTAAAAAATGATTTAAAATTTATTTATTATTACTACTATTTTGTGGTGTGTTTGTGTGTTTGTGTGTGTGTGTGTGTGTGTGTGTGTGTGTGTGTATGCAGGTGCACATGCCACATTCTGTGTGTGGAGGGCGAGGGTTGCTGACCTCTGGCTTTCTCTGAGGCTAAATCAGTTATGGTCAAATGAGAAGCTGGGATCTGAGTTTCTAACTGAGCCCCAGCCTCATGGTCCAGCAGGACTCTGTTGTCATATCTAGTAAACATGTTTCTTTTTGGCAGTATCTTGGCCAGTTCCTGATACTGTAGGAGAGTGATATGTAATTTAATAAAAGCCCTACTCTTTAATTAACTTCTATATGCCTGGTGTTTTAAACACACATTGAATTATCCTAGTCTTATGCAGTGCTTCAACTTTTCACCAAAAATTTAATAAGTGTACATTAATATAGTCCTTTAACAATGGCACAGGGGGAGAATGTGCTCAGGAATCGTGACGCGCCATGGACATCCCACCTCCCACACTGAGGCTCAACTATGACACTGGAGTATGGGAATGTCCAAGACCACAAGCCAGGAGGCTCACGCCACTCCATTTTCCCTCCACCCAGGCTCTTTTGCACAGGGTTGTACTCAGCACTGAGTAGTTATGGAAGGGACCAGACAAAATCCACACCTGCTCACTTGCCCCCCAAATGTCAGAAGCTCCAAGAGAAAGCCAAGTCATTTATTATTTTATGAGGAGGTCTGCTGAGAGAGGAGGGGCAGGGCCACAGTTCCCAATGGAAAGGGCCGAGGGCACATTTCAGTGCTGAAGGACTTGTTAGTTAGCAAGGTGTGCAGTTTGGCCTGTTGGTATTTTCAAAGCTGGATGGGGAAGGGGGTGGTGAGTCAAACTGAGGACAGTCCAGAATGTCCTGATTCAGCCTTGTGCTAGGCTTGTGGCCAGCAAGGAGATAGTGCCAGTAACGTATGGATATGAGGAACAAACCACCCAAGGTCAGGGTGCCCCCTGTGTAGGGAACGTTCACTGCTAGGGACGCTGTGTCTGCTTGCCCAGGGGGGTCAGTGCCAGGTGTCTAGGATGGGATGCAGTCCTGTACGAGAAGTGTGCTGCCTTTCCTGTGTGAGACTCCTGGACCTGTTTTCTGTGTGTAGGGGTCTGTTCATGCTGTTGGGTGTCCATCTGTGATACTCCTGGGTTGTGTTTCTTATGTATTTGGCCGGGTCAGTGTTTGTAAGGGATCATGTCATCTGTCTTATCCTCCACTCCCCCAGCCCCTCAGCCAGGCCCCAACGTGCTGATGGTGGTGTAGCTCAGCCTGGACAAGGATGCAATGGAGGGTGTAGGAGGATCCTCATCAGGAAGAGGCCGGGGGCGGGCTCGTGGTGGTCGCGGGCAGCAGCGGGAACATGTGTCTAGGCAGGCCTGGCGAAAGCGACGGTGCATGAAGCAATAGACGAGGGGGTTGACGCAGGCCGAGGCGTAGCTCAGCAAGTGGATGAAGGAGATTGGGGCCCCCGAAAGTGCTCGGTGCGCGCCCCGGCTGTCGAAGGCTCGCCAGGTGTTGGCGCTGTACACCGGCAACCAGCACAGGAAGAAAAGCACGACGATCACCAGCAGCATGCGCACTACTCGTTTCTTAGCCAGCAGCTTGGCCTGGTTGGGCCGGGGGCCAGGGCCTGACCCAGGCGTGGGTGTGGTCAGTGCAGTCAGCTCCAGTGCGGGCCGGGATCGTGGAAGTTGCACGTAGCAGCCGTCACTGTCTTCCCCAGGCAGGCTAGTCTCAGGCCGGCAACGCCCGTTCTGGTGGACAGGCCCTGAGCACGAAGGGTGGCGGGTCCGAGCGGAAGGCAGAGTCCTAAATGCCAGCCCAAGCCCCTCTCCTGAGGCTCCTTCCCCACGGCTTCCTGGACTCCACCACCTTTCTACATCACTTTCAGCCCCACCCACTTGATGCCACGCCCGCCCGAGGCCACGCCCCCGTGCGTTTCACCCACCTGATGCCGCTGCACCCGGGAGGCCTCCCTGGTTTCTGACTTGGCTTTGGCTCTCACTGTCGCTGTCACCATCAAAGCGAAGCCCTAGGTAGAGCTCTCGGGAGATGAGCCCGTAGGCCACAGCCATAACCACACCCGGGACGAAGAACAGGAGCAGGAGTAAGAGCACGGACCTGGAGACACAGCACAGACAAGCCGACTGCGGCTCAGGGCGGCTGTGCTGGTGAGGAGCTGGCTGAGATGGTAACTCTAGGATCAGGGAGCCGAGCCGGGAGGGAGAGTTGGGGATGCCACCGGGAAGCGCAAGAGACTTGACGAGGGCCCCAAACTGGACTTCCAGTGTGCTGGGTGATGGGGGTTTGGCGGGGGACAGTCTTGGAGCAGGACTGCTCTGTGGAATGGATGTAAGAATCGGATGAAAACGAGGAGAGAATTCTTAAGATAGGGCTGGGGGGAGTCTCACCAGGTTTGGCGGACCCTCGCACTGGGCCAGCGATGCATACACTGCAGCACCCGAGGCCCCACTGGCTGCACGACCGTGTACACCGGGTATGGTACCATAAGCAGCCCAGACAGCAGCCACGTGGCTAGGATCACACGAGCTGCGTGGGAGCGAGTCTGCCACACTCGGGCTTGCAATGGTCGGCAGATGGCACTGTACCGCTCCAGGGCGATGGCCACTAGACTCAGCGTGGACACACTCACCGACACCCCTAAAGCAGGGAAGAGGAAAGGGTCACCTTGGAAACATGCACTGCATACTCACCAGTGTGATTTCCTCCACCCCAGCAAGTAGGATCCTTGGTCAAGGACTTTAGGAAGGCCCAGGGCCCCTGGGAGGTTTGGTTGTCTCACCCACCCATGAGATAGGAAACTGCCTTGCAGATGACTGAGCCGAAGATGAAGGTGCCCATGAGGTTGGGCAGGAGTGTGAAGGGCATGCAAGCCACAGCTAGCAGGAGGTCGCTGACCGCCAGGGAGAGCAGGAAGGCGTTGGTGACAGTTCTCAGACGCCGGCTCAGTCCCAACACCACAATGATGAGCACATTTCCTCCAACGCTCATCAGAAAGATCACTGCATACAGGGTGATTCTGATGGCCAGCTCCAGTTCTGGGCAGAAAAGGGAGAGATGGCAGGAGAGGGTCTGGGCCCCCCTCGGCCAGATCCCCAGTACCACTGAATTCCCAACCCTTAGTGCCCAGTCAGATCCTCAGACCCGGAGAACACTCCCTCCACACCGGGACTGTTTAGTAAATGGTGACTTCAAGTCCTTTACCATCTGAAATGTAGAGCTTTAGTCAAATTGGCCCACCTATACCCTTCCTTAACAAAGCTTGTCTCTCCTTAAGGTTAGTTGCAAATATTGCTTTTCTTTGCACTCAAACTTTTCCCATTCACTAAATCATTACAGTCCAAGGCCCTGTCCTCATCTCTGGACACTTCTCAGATTACTAATATGTGGCTACCAAATCCAAAGCTTCCTTTGCCTATTCTGTTGGACTTCCCTGTACTGTTTGACATTGCTGACCACCCTCTCTCCTTAGAACCATAGTGGATCACGTCTGTTTCCTAAAGCAAGCAACTCCCCAACAAAACAAAATAAAAAACCATTCACTACTCTGTACTATCTACAAACTGTCCCTCGGGAGGATTGCCTCCTCCCTGTGCTGCACCCACTCAGACCCCTTGATGACTCATTTCTTGAACGTGACTCCATCACTTCTCATGCTGGTTTCTCAGCCTAAAATGCTCCTTTATCAACCACCTGCTTCCACCCCCTTCACAAACGCAAATCTGATAAAGTCCCATAAGTCCCTTGTCCATAGAGAATCAGATTGACTGCTATCTCTTTGTGGGGCTTTTCTACACATCTCATTTGGTATTAATCTCCCATTCCTTTGACCCAGGCATATTCCTTATTTCTTACACCGTAATTAGAACCCCCTTCTCTTTTGCTTTGTGCTTTATGTGCTTTAAGGATATTCAAACATTCGTTCTCACTCAAAGATTTACAGAGGACTCCTGCGTTAAGTACTGGGGACACGAGGGGTGACTGTGCAAACTCCCTGCCATCTGAGCGATTACAGTGGAGAGGGAATCTGAGTTACTTAAACAGATAATCACCACAGTGTGATAAGAACCTAGGCTAAGGGATGTAAAAGAAGCCCCAAGTGCCCTGGGGTGGGGGCGGTGCTGCTGGGTGAGTCAGAAAGGCCAGGAGGCTGATCACATTGGTTTGTGTCATGGTCTATTCGGAGATGGATTCATCTTTGAACCTTTGTATCACAGGCATGCAGACCTGCACAAAACTGGATTGAATTGAACTAGATTGAATCATCCATATCCGTGGTCTGGTGTTAGGGAGACTGGATCTTGAATGGCCAGAGGGCGAAGGCCGGGGCCTCCTACATTGTGGAGTCAGAAGCGCCTAGAGGTGCAGCCCTCTGCTCTAGCTGGCTTGTCTTCTCTTGACTGGCTCTTGGCTTAGTTTCAAAATTTTATTTTCTCATAAAAATAGCCGACTTATTTAGAAGTTGTTGCAGGCAGCAAATAAATACTATTAGAAATCCCCAAGGGGCTGGAGAGCTGGCTCACTGGTCAATAGCTCTTGCTACTCTTGCAGAGGACTAGAGTTCAGTTCCTAGTACTCAAATCCCATAGCCCACAACTGTCTGCAGCTACAGCTCCATAGGATCCCGTGCCCCCTTCTGGTCTTTTCAGGCACTTGTACACAGACACAGACACACAGACACAGACACACATATGCACACACACAGACACACACGCAGATTTGCATACATATATATATATATAAAGACATAATACAATAAATATTTTTTAAAAATCTCCAAACAGGACTTATCAGTGCATTATTTACTTAGGGCCACACAGCTAGCAAGGGATGGAATCAGAAGAGAAGCTGAATGTCTGGAAGCCTGAATGGTTTTGGCTCTTGCAGCTCCCGATGGCCCTGCCACTCTCTATATTCCTTTTTTCCCATCAAACCTCAATCTAAATGTCTCCTTCTCTCTTTCTCTGTATTCTGTCATAGCATCTCAGCCTATTACTATATTTACTTTTCTTTCTTCTCTAGTAGATTATGAGCTTCTTGAGGACAGGGCCAGGCTAGCCTCATTCTGCATTATCTACCCAGCACTTCACAAGGCTCCCACAGGAGAGATCTTCCTCCTTATCCAACCCTAACTTCTATAAAGGTGCTCCAAGATGCCCCCCCCTTTCTGTCTTTGTGTCTTGGGAGACACATATTGGAGAGTCTTGGGGGAGCAACTATGCTGTGATTTTGGATGCATTCTTGCTGTTATAGGTCTACTTATCAAGCTACCTTCTTTCTATAAGGAAAGACTATGGAAGGCTTATATTTGGCAAATTTGAGGTGTGTGTGTGTGTGTGTGTGTGTGTGTGTGTGTGTGTGAATCCATAGGCAGCAGGTAATGTCTCCTTAAGTTCCCTTGACATGAAAGCAGAGAAGAGAGCAGTTAAAAGGGGCTGAAAAGCCTGGAGCTGTTCAGTTCTTCCTCTGAACTTTGTAAGATTTTATTCATTCTGTACAGATGGCAGAGAAGGATGGACACAGGAATACAGACATCATGATATGAAACAAAAGCTCTGCTTGGGCTAGCACTATAGCTCAGTGGGTAGAGTGCTTGCCCAGCATGCATGAAGCCCTGGGTTTGATCCCCAGCACCACATATACCAGATATGCCCATAATCCCAGGGTCGGGAAGCAGGAGGATTAGGAGTTTAAGGCCAGGAATACAGGACACCTTATCTAAAACAAAACAAAACAAAACAAAACAAAAACAAAAACAAAAACCAGTCTGGCTTTTCTAAGGAAGACTTCATGGGGCATTGAAGCAGCTCATGCCTTCCTTCACTGCTGTGCTGGATCTGGTCACTTCTGCACGCCAGCATCATAATCCTCAATGTCTGGCTCTGTAGTGAGCATGGCCAGCATCCAAATGGCTGTATGAAAAATCTGGGTGAATGGGATACATCCTGGTTTCCATGGATACTAAGTAAGAGAGCATAAGTAGAATACAAAGGAATGTAGGCAATATCAGAGCATTGGGTAATATGTCAGCTTTTCAGAATAAAATAATTGTGAAAGTAACCCTATTTCTCTGGGAGCATGCTGGAGAAAGGTGACATCTACAGGTCTAAAGGTACTATCAGATTGAATGTAGGTTACATGTAAGTTTAAAGAATATCTGAACAGCTGTTAGGACATTGGGATAAGGAGGACAATATCTACCTATAGATAACATCCCAGCTTGTAAGTGATGTCTTCAGGAAACATGGGCTATATTCACAGCTCTGTATGTGAACTGGGGAATAAGCAAGTGATGTAGACAATGACTTGGGAAAAGTTGTAATATCCATGTATGTGTGGGGAGTATTTCAAGTGATGGAGATATCAGGTGTTAAGACGTTAAGTCAATATTGTTAGCACAGTTAAGCTGCTGATCTTGATTATGTGAAATTGTTGAGAACCCGAGTGAACACAGGAAATGTTGGAGTCTTTGCTGACAATATCTGACAGGGTGAGAATGATACTCCATTTTTCTGGGTATCCAGATAAAATCATGGAGAGGATGTGATTTTGTAGAAAACACTAAAATTAAAGTAAGCATTTGATAAATAACATCTAAATGACAGTGGGTGATATTAAAGTGAGTGGGGTGGCATCTGTCTTGCTATGTAGGGCATCTGAGTGAACACACCTAGTAGTCAAGTCATGGGTTTGTCTAAAAGTGTGTGACACCTAAATTTCTCTTGGTAACATTGTGTATTGAGCCTGGGTTACACATGCATCTGTAGGGGTAATATTTGAATGAGACTAGCTCACAGTCTCATCTTTTTTTTAATTTTATTTATTTTTTTATGTGTATGAATGTACTGTCTGCATGTAGGTTTGTGCACCCATGTCATGCAATGCCTCGTAGGTCAGAAGAGGGCGTCGGATTTCCCTGGAACTGGAGTTAAAGACGGTTCTCAGCCGCCTTGTGGGTGTTGGGGATCGAACCCTGGTCCTCTGCAAGAGCAGTCAGGCTCTTAAACGCTAGGCCATCTCTCTAGCCCTCACAGTCTCTTCTTATGGTGTCTGATCACCATGTGAGCCAGCAACAACATCTAAATAGAGGAGGTCTGTCCTTGAAATTGGCCTCCGACTCTCTGGGCATCTTGCTTCCATAGGATCCTTGCTCTGTTGACTTTCCTCTTTTAAATTTCTCTTTTGGTCTTTTCCTACTTTTTAAAATACCTAGGGGAGTGGCAAATTTGGAATCCTAGCTACTCCAGAGACTAAGAAAGGAGACTTGCTCAAGCCCACCAGTTTGAGTCCAGCCTGCACAACATAGTGAGACCTTGTTTTAAAATTGTTTTTAAAGTGCTCTACTCATTCTCCCACATCCTTCCTCAGCTCCATAGAATTTCTAGCATTAGCCTATGTTTCTTCATCTCCCTACCCTAACTTCTTGAAAGTTCTGTCTACTGCACTTGTTCACTTCTTATACGCTGTTCCCTGCTGACCTGATCTTCAGTGTTCTGAGTCAGGCCCCAGTCCTACATGCTCTCCCAAGAACTGGTTAGTGGATCCCAATAGCACTAGGCTGGGTGCTTTGTTGATATCTGAACATTTGACATCCTTTATCTCACCTTGCTCAAGACTCTTTTTTTCTTGCTTTCCACAGGACATTTCTGTTTCATGTGAGTCTCTTTGTGGGCTTTCCTTCCTCTGCTTTCCCTCACACTGATATTCTGTAGGGTCCTGTCTCAGGTTCTCTGTTCTTTTCATCCAATGCTATGTTGTTAGTTTTTTAAAAAATGATTTTATCTACTCCTATTGATTCCAGGACCTTTTCTGGGTATTGACTTTTCAAGTCTGTATTTCTAGTTCTGACCTGTGAGGTAAGTTACAGATCCTTGGGTTCAACAGCTTATTCGGCAACCATGAGCATTTACATTCAGTAGATTCCAAACTGGGTTTATAATAATCTCCTCTTACAAACCTCTTTTGTTCCTTTGTTACTGGGGATTAAATCCAGGGCCTTGCAATTGCTAGGCAAGTGCTCCAACACTGAGGTATCTCTCTAGCCTCTCCTTGGTTATGTTTCCGTGACATGCCGTCAACATCCATTCAACTGTCCAGCTAGAAACTGGTTGTCATCCCTTGACCTCATCCATCCTCTCTGCTTCTAATCAATCCTCAGGTTCTGTCGATTCCATTTCCAGAAGTAGCTCTCAAATCCATCCACTTCTTTCCATCCCTACTGACAGTATCTCAGTCTAAGCTAGCATCATCTTTCAGCCAGATCTGTGTAATGTAATAGTGCTCTAAACCATCCTTCTGTATTCCATCTCATCCTCTCATCTATTCTCTACACAACACAACTAATCCCGGCAGTACTACCAGAATCTTTCAGTAGATCCCATTGCCTTAGGATAAAATCTACAGTCCTTAGCAAAGGCTTTAAAGCTCTCTATAAGCTCTAGACTGGCTCTAACGTAGGTGATGATTATTTACTGTTAAGAGCTCATATCCCAGCCATTCAAAAACTGTTATACTGAACAAATGTGCCATGTGTTTAAACTTTGGGCTTTTTAGATAGCCCGTCTCTGCCTAGGATGTTTATGCTTCTTCACTTGGCTGTCTGTCATATTTTTCTCTCAGTGTATACCCTACCACCTCGGGAGGCCAATCTTAATTCCTGAGGGCAGGCCAGGCTGGAGGCACTCCTCTTAAAAGTTCACTATCTCCATCTGTCAAGACACTTCCTCTTTGTGCTGCCATCCCTTGCTTACTTAGTCTCCCTTACTAAACTCAGAACTCCACGAAATAATTGTGTCAGTTTTTCTGGACTCATATCCTTGCTGCTAACACAATCTCTGGTTCAATAAATACTTTTGGAATGAAAGAATCTAAGGAGCAGTGGGTGACAACCAGACCGAGAAAGCATAGATCATTTTATGAGGTAAATAAATATTATTGGATTATAATTATAACGAATTATAATTATAACTAGTTATAATTATAACATTATGGTTATAATAAATAAATTGGATTATAATTCCAATTTGCACTTCTTGAGCTTAGCTTAGTATCCTTTGGCTTGACACTATATTCTCTCCTAGACCCCAGCTCCTTCCCTTTCTGTTTTCTGAATGCTAACTTCTAGACCCTAGTTCCCAGGTTACATCATCAGTGGCCCCCTCTCCTTTGAATATCCACATTCAGACCTCCTTGCAAGACTTTCAGACTACAATTTTCCCATTGGCCTGTGTCCCTGTGTCCCTGACTGTGAGCTGATGACAGTGCAGACTGTGTCTAGTTCATTCTCGTCTAGCAGGTGTTCAGTAAACATTGAAAGCAAAGGTGGGTGCAGGGAGGGGGAAACGGATTTTCAGATGTTGGAGGCAATGAAGATGTTAGCTGATGAGAGGGGTGGGAGTCACTTTGGGATGAATGGAAGCAGAGTGAAGGGTGGCTGGGAAGGGAAGGTGCTGAGACATGGCATGGGGAAGAGGAAGGAGGCAGCTGAGGTTTGGAAACCTCCGGAGTAGCAGAGAAGGCACAAAGGCAGTAGGAGAACTTGGATCTGGGAGGTGGAGGTGTTTGAGGAGGAAGGCAGCACCAAACCACATCACCCAGTGTCCGGCCAAATTCAGATTTGAGAATCTCTTCTTGGGCAGGCTGGGGGAGGGTGGGAGACACAGATTACAACTCTAACTCCCCGTTCAGACAGCTCAGAGAGTTTCTTCAACCAGCCCAGCCTCCTTTGTGCTTTCCTTTCACCCTTCAGTCGTCCTCATCTCTACTGCTGTGTGAGCATGACCTAGGAAGTATGAGACCAAGGGCTGTGAACTGGTGATGTGAAGGTGTGATGGAGTTGTAGGAGCTCTGGGGCCCAGTCCGTGAAGGGGAGGGACCTGTGTGGTGGCCTAGGAAGAACTCTGGGAAAGCTAAGGGTTTGACTGTGTAGAGAACGTTGGGGGGTCCCTAATAGTGCCACGGGGTGCAGTTAGGAGTTTGTGGTAGCGGCTTAGTTAGGCACCCACCTCTCGTCCCGGTTCCACGGATGCGAGGGGGCTCGCAGCTGAGGTTGCCCACACCGCTGTCGTTGAGGAAGGGGGCACCTGGGCGGCAGAGAGAAGCCCCCGTCCCTGGTCCGGGTCCTTGCGCGCTGCGGTTCAGCTTCAGCAGCTCCATGGCCCCCGCGGAGCCCCACTCAGCTCCGCCCGGCGGGCTCCAGCCGCGGTTCCACCTGCTCCTCTGCGGTGGCGGCTCAAGCTCCCGCCCACCCCGCCTCGCGTCCCTCCAGGTCCCCGCCCCGAGCCCTGGCCCCTGCCCCTGCACTCCAGCACCAGCCGCCCTAGGCTCCAGTCCGACTCGGCTTTTGTCCCAGGAGGTGACACTCAGGGCGCCTCCCCCGCTGGAGTTACGCGCGCTCCTGAGTCGCTGCTGCCCAGGCTAGTCCCCGCGCTACATTCTCCCGGCTGGCTTCTCTTAGTGATGTTTGTCCTGCCCCACCTCTCGTACCAGTGTCCCCAGTTCTGGGGAATTTGTGTGTGTGTGTGTGTGTGTGTGTGTGTGTGTGTGTGTGTGTGTGTGTGGTGTGTGTGCAGGCGCCTGCGCGCGCGCCCGCAGGAGGAGGTGAGATGATGTGGGCAGAGAGTAGTTCCTCGGGGGCCCTACGTCTTTGGTGGTTCAGAGGACGTAGAGGTGACTGTGGTGATTGGATTTGCGTCCCAGGGTCACCATAGGAGGCGCAGGTGCTTTACCCTGGCGGGCTCCGCAATTAAGGTATTGTGCTGCAGTGGCCGCCTTGATCAGACAGTATCCAGGCCCCCGCAGCTCCTTTGTGGGGGCTGGGATAGCCTTTGCTACTGCCCTCACATAGTCCACCTCCAATCCGAAGCCCAACACCTAGGGTTCTGCCTAAGAGACCCCAGGAATCCCCAACAATGGGGAGAGTGGTGGATGTTCTCATTGCAGCCTGGGCTAGAAAGGGCTACCCTGTTACGAGTGAACAGAGTGTTGGTTGGGGCTGCCGGGAATGGAAGTGCAAACTGCCCAGAGTCTACTAGTGTGAGGTGGAATAGGGTTCTAAGCCCTCCACCTGAGTCCAGGCAAGAGGGGAGGGAGCATCTGGCTATCTCCTTGTCTCCAGGCAGCGCCCACCCCCACCTGACAAGCTGATGCTGGGTATTTGCACTCAACGCGGGTGCAGCGCCTGTATAGGATGTGGGGTTCCCACGAGAGGGGGCCAGAGAGGATTGGGTCGCTGGAGTGCTGCAGGAACAAAACCGAAGGTGCGTACGTGTGGCTGTGCAGAACAGAACTGGGCTCAGCTTCAGGAAGTAGGACTGGCCTCCGGCTGAAACACTGGAGGAAGGGTTAAGCCTGGAGGGTCATCACCTGCATCCCTTCCTCCTGGCTCTTCAGAGAGCCCTTGACCAGAGGAGCTTGATGTACTGTTTGCTCAGCTCTAGCACAGGTGGCGCCTCTGATAACCTGCTGAACTTTTCCCACGTTGGATGATGGTACTGTGGGAGAGCAAGTGGACAAAGGGGAGAGGGATGGAAATAGAAGTAGATGGGTCTTCCCTTATTAGGCAAGCCATGCCCATTGGGGACTGTACAACCACCTTAGCCATACAGTCTGTCTTTGATGAGGTGCCACTGTAGTGGGCAATTTTACCAAGTAGGCCAGAGATTGAAATATACAGTCCTACAGGCACTAACTAAGAACCACAAAGTAGAAACTTATGCAGCACCCTTACACCTTTGTGTCTCTTCACCCTTGTTTTGGAGGCTGTGATGCAAGGTCTAGACTCGTATGTCTTCAAAAATGAATTCCTTCTCTGGAAGACAGCTCAACTATCAGCCTCCTTCAGAAGCTGTCTGAGCAGAAGACCAGCTCGTTCAAGGTCATGAGCCCTTTCTGGTGTATCCTTCGTCTGATGACTGGTCAGCACCAAGGTGTAAAGGCCGAGTACCCTCACCCACTGAAGGGTGATTCTGAAATCTGTTCACAGTGCTCCACCTCCTCCTTTGAGCCTGAATGAAGACTTTGTTGGGATGGACTTACTGCTCAGCCTCTCCCTTTGCCCAACCTTGTTTTCATCTTCTCTGCACAGGTGTTGACTTTGAGAGCGCTCCTTAGTAAACATCCTCCACAGTAATCTCTGTTTTAGAGTCTGCTTCCTGGGAAATATAACTAAATTGCTCCCATATTCAATTAATCACAAACTACTGTTGATTTTAGCTACTCTGTTTGCTTACATATTCAACAGTCTCTTGTGCTGCAGTCCCAGGCTCCTAAGAGGGCCACCACACTTGCCTGGTGGGTCTTTATATCCTGTCCTCTCCATGTTATAGCCAGAGTGCATGTTCAGGATACCATTTTGATTTTGCCAGTCTTCTGACTTTTGCTTTTAGGACAGAGGGAATCTTTTTAGCAGGATCTAGGAAGTCTTCATGGCCTGGCTCAGGCTGGTCTCTCTAGGTGGTTTATTTAAGTTTCTGTAGTTTTGGTTCCTTCCGCTGTGGACACAATGGCTTTACTTTATGCCCCCCCCCTTACCTTTTTGCTTTGCACATTCCAGTCCTAGGGCTTTTATAGTGCTTTCTGGATGGATCTTTCTCCCTGACTCATCTGACTGATTTCACGTCAAGCAGCAATCTACAGAGATGTTTTCTTGAGGCCCTTAGATGTCTCCTCCAATCACTGTCATCCTGTACAATCTTCTCTTTGCTGAGCCGGACCAGTGAATACTGGTGATCATATTATGTGGGAAAAGGGATTTTGTAGGTGGAATGAATGTTACTAACCAGTCGGCCTCAAAATAGAGAAATTATCCAGATAACCCTAGCCCTAAAAGCCAAGAGTTTTCTCTGGCTGGCTAGGCAGCAGCAGAAATCAGAAATGTGAAGACCAAGAATTACTCTATACACTATTGGGGCATGGGGTGGGGTGTTGAAATGGTGTCTCATGTACCCCTGGCTGGCCTGGAACTCATTAAGTAGCTGAGGATGACCTTGAACTCCTGATCTTCCTGTCTTCCCCTCCTCAGTACTGGCATTACAGGCCTCTACCACCATGCTCAACCCAGTACACTAGTTTTAAAAAATATTTTATTTTGATTATATTTATTTTATGTGTATGAGTGTATTGCCTGCATGTATGTAAATGCACCTGTATCATGCAATGCCTGAGGAGATCAGAAGAGGACGTTGGATCCCTTGGAACAATTGGCTGTCATGTGGGTGCTGGGGACTGAACCCAGATCCTCTGCAAGAACAGCTCTTAACCACTGAGCTATCTCTCCAGCCCTCAATACACTATGTTTTTAAAGATTAATTTTAAATTTTGTTTGTTTGTGTGTGTGTGTGTGTGTGTGTGTGTGTGTGTGTACCTGCTGGGGTCAGAAGAAGATATGAAATCCCTGAAACTGGACTCTCAAGTCCTATGGAACAGTAGCAAACACCTTCACTACAGAGCCATCTTTCCAGCCCTCAATGCTCTATTGATGGCTTGAAGAGGGAGGACCTTGTGGAGAGATGACAGTGGCTGTTGCAAGATAGAGGACAGAAAGGGCACAGGACAAGGCCTGGGAGTACTCTCTGGGAAAGCAGTTCTCCTACGACAGCCAGCAAAACAGCAGGGACCTCAGTCCTTCCTGGAGTCTGTAGAAGGCATTTCAGTCTAGATGACAGCTTGTAATCCCCTGAACAGAGAACTCAACCGTATCATGGAGTCTGCTGGCCAGACAAATCTGTGAGATGTTGTTAAATGTGTGACTTTAAGCCACTGAACGTATTGTATAATTTGTTACAGAAGCAATAGAAAAATGATACACCTTCTGGTTAGGAAGGATGGGATCTGAGACACTTGTAAGCCATGCAAAGAAGTGGGGGGGGGGCAGTGGCAAGACTGCATTGCCAGCTAGTGGGGAAAGAAATGTGAGGCCAGTTCTCATGAGACATGAAAATGGCTTCAACTAAAGTCATGGAAAGAATAGAGAAGATAGGCCCAAAAGTTATCCAGGAAGTAGAAAGGCTGAATTTAGACCATTTGCAGGTGTAGAGGGTAAGAGAGGAGGATGATATACAGGTCCATGAAATAGCTCATGACAAATAGAAACTGCTAAGAGCTATTGTGTTTGAGACACCTTACCTTTAATTACATTTTTCCTTGCATAGAAGTATAAATTTAGGCCTAGTATTATTTTTGAATACACATTATTTTGTTTTAGAAATTTTAAGTTATTATACACAGTATTGGGCTTCATTATAGCATTTTAAAATTAGTTATTGCATGGGGCTGGAGAGATGGCCTAGCGGTTAAGAGCACGAACCGCTCTTACAGAGGACCCGGGTTCGATCCCCAGCACCCACATGGCGGCAGAGAACCGTCTGAAGCTCCAATTCCAGGAGAACTCCAGTTCCAGGGGAATCCGAGACCCTCTTCTGAACTCCGCGGCGTTGCACGACACGGGTGCACAAACTTGCATGCAGACAGTACATTCATACACATACAGAAATAAATAAAATTAATAAAAAAAAATTAAAATTAGTTATTGCCAGTTTTCTTCTCAATTCTCATGTATCCCTCAGACATGCTTGCACCCCTCCAATGCACCCTGTCATAGCCTCCTCTCCACTTTCCTCTCAGATGCACCTTATTGTCCTCCCTCGCTTCCTTAATTCCTTCCTGTGCCCTGTTGTGGCCTCCTATATGCAGAGTTACCTTCATGGATACATACATATACACATTATATGTGAGGATCCACAGATGAAAAAGAACATGCACAGATGAGAAAGAATATCCAATTTTTGCTTTTTTGAGTTGCCTAGCTTAATGTACTATTTTCCAGTGACATCAACTTTCCTGCATTTTTATGACTTCATTTTTCTTTACTGCTAAATAACATTCCATTTTGTATATGTACAATTTCATCACCCATTCATCTGCTGATGGACATCTAAGAAGTTCTATTTCAAGGCTATTATGAATAATGCAACAATAAACATGGAAGTGTCAGTATCTCTGTGATAGGATATAGAGTCATTTGGGTATATGCCCAGGAGGTATCAGTAGGTATTCTATGTCTTGTCTCCTGCCCTCCTCCTCCTCTTCCTCCTCCTCCTCCTCCTCCTCCTTCTCCTCCTTCTTTGGCATTTTTTGAAACAAGGTCTCTCTGTAGCCCCAGCTGGCCTGGAACTCACGATGTAGACCAGGCTAGCCTTGATCTCATGGAGAGCTGTCTGCCTCTGCATCCTGAGTGCTGGTATTGAAGGATTGTATCACCACATCCAGCTTATTTTTTCTTCTTTTATTTTACGTGTCATCATCATGTGTGTGCATGTATGATGTGTATGTGGTATATGCATGCTATGACAAGCATGTAAAGGTCAGAGGACACCTTTGTAGGTTTGGTCCTCTCCTTTCCACCTTTATATGGGTTCTAGGCATCAAATTCCAAGTTCCTTTACATGCTGTACTATCTCTCTGGCTCCTCTTTATCTTCTTCTTTGCATGTGTATGTGTGTGTGCTCTTCACATGCATGGGGGTATATGTCTGTGTACAGGTGCATGGCTATTGGTATGCACATATGTGTATGTGTCTGGCCCAAAGCCAATGTTGGGTGTTTCCTTGATTGCTCTTCCAACCTTATTCTTTGAGGCCGAGTCTTTCAATCAAACCCAGAGCTTGGAGACATGGCTAGCCCCATGAATCAGGTTGTTCTGGGGATCCCTTGTATCTGCCTTCACAGGCTAGAAATATAGGCAGGCCACCATACAAGGTGTGCATTCACATGGGTCTGGGGATCTGAATTCTTGCTCTCTTGCTTCCCAGCAAGTGCTTTACCACTGACCCATCTCTCTAGCTTTGGTAGTTCTACTTAAAAATAGTTACTTATTTATTTTTATTTTGTGTTTATCGGTGCTCTGCTTGCATGTATGTAAGTGCACCTGTGCTTACAATGCCCATAGAGAACAGAAGAGGGTGTTGGATCCCCTGGAACTGGAGTTATGGATGATTGCTAACTGCCATGTAGGTGCTGAGAACCAAACCTGGATCCTCTGCAAGAGCAACCAGTATTCTTAACTGCTGAGCCATCTCTCCAGCCCTGTAGCTCTATTTTTATATTTTTATTTTGAAAGACTTCCATAATGACTGTATTAGTTTACACTCCTACCACCAGCCACTATGGCTGCTCTTCCCCCATCCTCTCCAGCACCTGTTATTGTCTTTTTTTCCTTAATGATAGCCATTCTGAATTGGGTGAGATGGAAATCTGTGAGCAGTTTTAGTTTCCATCTCCCCACTGCAGGCCCAATATTACTGATTCCTATTTTAACTAGAAAACTACAGTTCGGCAAGAGATTAGGTAATGTTCCCAGAGCCAGAAAGTTACTAGGTAAAATAACTATAATTAAAACCAGGCATTTTTGAATATAAAAATATATTTTATTATTTATTTATTTATTTGTTTGTTTATTTATTTTTATGTGTATGAGTGTACTGTCTGCATGTAGGTTGGTGCACCCCTGTCGTGCAATGCTGCAGAGGTCAGACAAGGGCGTCGGATTCCCCTGGAACTGGAGTTAAAGATGATTCTTAGCCGCCGTGTTGGTGCTGGGAATCGAACCCACATGGTCCTCAATCGGTTCTCTGCAAGAGCAGTTGGTGCTCTTAACCACTGAGCCATCTCTCCAGCCCCTAAAAAAAATATTTTTTAAAAGAAGTAAGCCTTTACTTACATCTTTTCCAAACAAAGTCGACTGAATTGGTTGCTTTATGGGAACTAGTCACAGAGACCAAATCCCATGTCTCACCTGACTCCTCTGATTCTTCCTTGGCTCCATCCTCAGCTAGGGCAGTAGGAGAAGCACTGACAGCAGCAAGCTCCAATGCAGATGGATCAACTAAGAAGGCCACGCCCACTTTGTCTGCGGTCTTTATGAGCTACACAGAAATCAGAATTGCAGGTTCTCCTGGATTCTGGTGGTGAGACCCAAAGCCTAGAAGAAAGTCTTCTCAACCCCTACACCAATGTTCTTGGTTGAACAGTCACATGGGGCGATGACATCAGCATGGGCTGTAGATGGCGCCTGTGGCCAGCAACATGTTCTTGATTTCAGTGAGGTCCTTCTTGGTGAACACAAAGCCTACACCCCCCTGGAGAAGGCAATAGCTTCTTCAGAGCTGAGTTGTTTTCCAGATGTCCCTGGATAGCCTCGTGTAGCACAGTGTTCTTTCCTATCACCCCCACAGCCTTCTCTCCCGGGAACATGTGGATCTGCTGCATCTGCTTGAAGCCTGCCCAGTCTGCTTTCACAATGAAACACTCAAAAGTTGGATGATCTTAATGAAGTAGCTGGATTTCAGGGCACACTGTTTTCCCTGGGTGTCACAGCAGCACACGAGGGACCGTCACACAAGGTTGAAGATGATGCCATGCTAATGAGGATGCTTGGGAAGAGATTAGGATTATTTTTCATTTTTTTGTGGACTAACAGGTCTCCTAAATGTAATCTTCCAGTTAAGTGTGGTGGTTTGCACCTATAATTTCAGCATTTGAGATGCCAAGGCAGGAAATCTGCCACGTTCAAGGCCAGCCTGAGCTATATAGCAATGCCCTTTCTTCAAAGATAAAGAAGAACAACCAACCCTCACCACCTGCTTTAAGTCCCCAAATCTTCCATTATCACACACACACACACACACACACACACACACACACACACACTTCCAGCAGCAGATTGATTTGACATGTTAAATTCCATTGGCCTCTTAGACGTCTAAGGAGAAATGACAGTAGGAAGCTGAGTATACAATTAAGGAAAGTAAGTATAGTATAAAACTGGAGACCTATCTGCAAAAGATAGAATATATATGCATATATATATGGAGAGAGAGAGAGAGAGAGAGAGAGAGAGAGAGAGAGAGAGAGAGAGAATTACACCATTTAGCTCAGGTTGGCCTTCAACTTTCTATCCTCTTGCTCCAGTCTCCCAGGTTCTGGGATTACTTACAGGTGCGTGCTACCAGGTCTGGCTTGAGGAAACCATTTATGTATTTGGTTATATAGTATCTATTCATGCATATGCCAGGGTGCATGTGTGGAAGTCAGAAGACAACTTGCGCATTTATCTTGTCTTTTTCCACCATGTGGGTCCTAGAGATCCATCTCAGGTCATCTTGCTTAGTGGCAAGCACCCTTACCTGATGACCTGGAAAAGAACATTTTTAAAGGCTGCATAAAGAAAGGCCAATCTCTTAGAGATAGAGAAAGGAAGAGGAGAGAGGGAAGGGATGGAGGGAGAAGAAGGAGGAAGAAGAAGAAAAGGAAAAAGAAGAGGAAGAGAATTTGGAAGAAGAGGAAAGGGAGGAGAGGAGGAGGAGGAGGAAGAGTAAGGAGAGAAGGGGAGGAGAGGAGAGGATCAGGGGTAAGAGAAGGAGGAGGGAGCAGAGGGAGTGAAATCACGGTGCCAAAGGGCGTCCTAGGAGAAAGTGCTGAGCCCATTCAAATGCTATTCCTGGGCAAGAAAAGGAAGGACTGAAAAACTGTTCAGAATTTAGCTACCTGGAGAGCTTTGAGAACCTTAGAGAAGAGCTGTTTTTGTAAGTGACTGAGGCAGAGGACAGAGAGAGGTGGCTATACTAAAACCCGAAGGTGCCTGGAGGAAGTGGTATGACTGGTTTCAAGTGGGTATTTTAAAATATGATTATTAAGGAACAGAAAGAGTGTAGAACTAGACAAGAATGTGGAATGAAAGATATATTTTTTTAATCTGAACTCTCAAACTTTTTCTTCAGATGGAATTGTTCCAATATAGAGAAGTCTGAGGTGGGTGGGGGTGGGGATGGGGCAGGCCAGTTAATGATGCCAGGCTCCTCGGAAGTCAAGGAGGTAACGGAATCCAGAGCAGAGTGGAGAGTCTGGGCTTTGACCGTGGTACAGACTCAAATGCAATGGTAAGAGCAGATCAGAAGACGACTGCAAACAAGTCCTGAGAAACCAGGTAAGAACTATATTTTCCTCCATGTTTTCTGCAGCAGAGAGTGGCTTTACTGCTAGAACAGTGCTGGGAATAAAAGTGAAAGGGAAGCTTCCAGATGAGGCTTTGGAGGCTAGTTGCCCCTTCCACAAGCTGATTGTGGTTATGAGGGCAAGTCACCTTGGATGACGCAAGGAGGCAATGTGGGAGAGGTGTCAGGGAGGAAGAAGCCTGCGTGTCCTTTATTCTGAGATGATTTTACCATGCCCAGTTCTTCTGCATTAAAAAAAGAAAACCCACACTCTTGTCTCTGTAAATTTTTCCCTCAGTATTGTCATAGCAACCAAGGTGGAATCCTAACTAATACAGTAGATTTGTACATTTGGTGTGGAGCTACTGTCTTAGTTTCTACTGTGTGTGAGTGTGTGTGTGTGTGTGTGTGTGTGTGTGTGTGTTCGTTCTTGTGCATACATTTATGTGTAAGTGCATACATTTATGTGTAAGGATGCACATGTGCCATGGCTCCTGTATGGAGGTCAGAAGACAATCTCCGGTATCAGTCCTCACCTTCCACCTTGTCAGAGACAAGGTCTTTTCTTTGATGTTTGCCATTAAGTACACCAGGCTAGCTGGCCCACAACCTTCTGGACATTCACCGGTCTTCACCACCCCGCTTGCATAGGAACACATATAGAGACATACTACCTCATTCAGCTTTCCATAGGTTCTGGGGATTGGAACTAAGACCCTCATGCCTGGATGGTAAGTGCTTTACCAACTGAACTGTTTTCCTAGCTCCACCGTTTTTCTTTTTGACACTGGAGGTCTGGTTATCCGTGTTTTGTGTGCGAATGTGTATGCTTACATGTGCATGTGTGAATCCATGGGATTGAAATTGAGGCGTCAAGATAGTCAAACAAAAGCAACAACCCCCCCCCCACAATGTAATGGAGATGGAAAGTGGAGATCAGGGGAATCTGGTAAGATAGTGTGGCCATGGGTAGAGCCCAATGGAGACTTGGTGACCATGAATTCCACTGGTCTGATTCCTCATCTATGAGGAGTAAGCTAGCTGGATTCAAACCCTGAGAATGTCGATGGTTTAGTTAATCCAAAGTTGGGATTTGGCCAGGTGGATAGTATAGAAAAACAGGGGCATGAGTGAAGTGCCCGGGCCTTAAGGAGCAGGAGCCTGCTGAGAGCGAGGAGGCAGCACCAGCCAGCACAGAGCCCAAGCCCCATGGAACATGGGTTCTAAGAAGATGAAAATCTACCACTTTCGGCCGGGCATGGTGGTGCATGCCTTTAATCCTAGGACTCGGGAGGCAGAGGCAGGTGGATCTTTGTGAGTTCAGGGCCAGCCTGGTCTACAGAGTGAGTTCCAGGACAGCTGGGGCTACAGGGAGACCCTGTCTAGAAAAGACAAAAGAAAGAAAAGAAAGAAAGAAAGAAAGAAAGAAAGAAAGAAAGAAAGGAAAGAAAGAAAATCTACCACTTTTGGTATAGAACAGACCATCTTTCTGGAGCTGTCACAAATGCTAGGAGAGCATGTTACTTACTTTTGTGTCATTATGGCAAAATGGGCAATCTGAATCCAAACAACGAAGGGAGCGAGGAATGTTTTGCTCATGGTTTCAGAGATTTCACCCATCACGATGAAGAGGGTGTGGAGGAACGGAGCAGTTCAATTCCTGCACGGGAGGAGGAGGCCAGGGAAAGATCCAGTCTTCCCGGACAGACTTTCAGTGACTTCCTCCTCCCACACCTCACCTTCCACAGTTCTACTGTCTCCCCGAAGTCTATTCACATTTTTAATCTATCAGTGGATAAACCATTGATTAGGCCAGGGCCCCCATAATTTGATTATTTCTGAAATATACTCGCAGACTCATGTAAAGGTGTGCTTTACTGATCTCCTGGGAATCTCTCAAGTGAAAAGAAATGATAGTCAAGATGAGTCATCACCAAGAATGTTCAAAGAAGTTGAGAGTACAAGAGTTTGCTGATGGTGGAAAATGAGTTACAGGGAACAAAACTCCTCTGAGAAGCTTTTTTTGCTACACATCTGGGTCAGGTGCCTCTTTTGGGTGCTCTGTAACACCCTGTGTCTCAATATGCTGATGATACAATCACATCTCGTGATTATTTTTTTTCCTCACTGTGTTCCAGCAGGTCAGAACTCCTGTTTTTGTGACTATTTGGAGATTAAGGCTTTGAGGAGGTAATTAAGGTTAAATAAGGTCATAAAGGACTTCGAGAGATGGTGTCCTTTTAGGAGGAGATCAGATACTGATCTATATCCCTTTCCTTTGAAATCTCTCTCCCTCTCCAGACACAGGAATAATCATATGGGGACACACTGAGAAGGCAACCCTTTACAAACCCAGAAGTCATTACTTGCAAACAACATGAATCTATTGGTGCTCTGATGTAGGGTTTTTAACTCTATAACTATAGAAAACATTAATTCTGTTGGTTAAACCATCCAGTCTGTGGTACTTTGTTATGGTGTGCGTATTGTCCAATAAGTTCTCAAACCCTTTTCCCCACACTTATTTTTAAAAATCTCCCCCTGCCCCCTGTGTATGTGATGTGTGCACATGTTTGTGATGTGTGTCATGTGTGTGGCAGGCAGAGAACAACCTTCCACCTTGTTTGAGGCAAGGTTTCTTGTTTGCCCCTGTGTGGGCTGGACTAACCTGGCCACAAGCTTCAGGGGATAACCCTTCCTCTGCCTCCTGTGTTGCTGTAGGAATGCTGGGCACTCACTACTGCCATCTGGCTTTCTGTGGGATTCGAAGTCAGATTTCCATGCTTGTATGGTAAACACTTTACCCACTAAGCCACCTCCCCAGCCCTCCAAACTGCCTTCATTACTTATTTTCTATCTTTTCTCTGCTTCCATATTCAGGCTCTAGCTGAAGGGTCATACTTGGCTGCAGGAACCTTGAATTGCTGACAATTCTTTGTGCATGGCAGGTTGAACCTCACCTGTGCACTGCTCTCGTCTCCTCTTAACTACATGCTGATGGGTTACGGACTGTGAAGGCCAGGAGACAGTGCGTGTACATTAAATGAAAATGGTTTAATTAATTAATTTAGCAGTGCTGAGGATTAAGCTCAGAGTCCTACTCATGCTAAGCAAGCACTCTATCACTGAGCTACATTCCCAGTCTGTGAAGATGCTCTATAAAAAGGGAAAGAAAGCTAAATAGCCACTATGGAGAAGAGAGTCTATGCGCAAGGTGCAGGAGGGTAACACTGTGCTAGGAGGGCAGATGCTCATTTCTCTGAATCAGGAAATGCCATCTGCACCAAGGATCATCCAGAGTTTGGAGAGAACGAGGGTGCGCAGAACCAGAAGCTGGGAGGGTTTAGGTCAGAGCCAAGGTCTGACCTAAGTTTAGGTCACTGCAAAGTCAGTATGGCCATTCATAGGAAAAATACCTGCACACTTGTCCTGGATTAGGCCAGAAACCCAGGGGATCGAAAAGCAAGTCAAGCCACGAGATGCCCTAAAACACAGTCAGGTTCTGTCCTGGGGAGCTATCTTTCTCACTCAATCCTTGACCGGCTTAAGGTGTGTTTGTTTGGTTTTGAATTTGGGAGCTTCTAGACCACCAACCTTGATTCTTGTAGCTAGAACAACAGACATTTACCTTGGGGAGGTTTTGATCGGCCGTGCATGTTCTGACCCAAGTATGATCTTCCTTTCCATATTCTGTATCACAAGTGATATACTGGAGAAGCAGCCAAGGAGAAGAGGGCACAGCGCCCAGTGTGCAGTCAGATAACCTGCATCATGAAGTACTGCTTATACTAAGCAGCTGACTGGTCCACAAAATATCAGTATTTTACCCAGGGAGCCCAGCATCCACACACACAGTACCGTCAGAGCCTTGTAATAAACTCTGCCTCCAGCACCGTCTGGCTCTGACACATAACCCACAGAGCAGTTAGGATCTACCTAGGAAGGAAATCCACTGCAGCTTAGGCTTCGAGTGCCCAGCTTGCCCTCGCCCCATTTCAACACTCTCTCCCACTGTGTCTGATTAGGTTGCCTTCTCTCTCCACCTTTCCAAGCCTCTCTGCGTTTCTATGATGTGTGGATGTGCTTCCTCGCTAAGCTCCTGCCTACGCAATCTCTGCCCACGCAGGAGGCTCTTCTCTTGGGATAATTAAACAAAGAGAGAGCTGGCTTGGAAACAGACAGGCTGAAGCTAGAGTAGGCAGGAATGTTGGTAGGGGAAGGAAGTCAGGAACAGGGTTGCTCTTCCGCCTCCCTGGGGCTTGTGCTGGCGGACAGCACAGCCACACCCAGGGCCAGGCCGGACTCTGGCTGGCTGGGCATAATTGGCGGCATACTGGGACCTCAGGGGTAGCTAAGGAGCTGCAGAGATCTGGCAGGTCAGGGCTTCACTTGAGGGTTAACTAGAGTCCCTGGAGCCCGCTTGGAGAGGGCTTTAAAGAATGTTCCTCGGCATATGAGGCCCAGCGGATCTGCTGGTGAAGGAAAAGGCCAGAGCAGCAGGCTGGGGAACCGGAACGCGGAAAGCAGAGACAGGAGAGGCCCGTGGGCTTCCGGGTCCCAGAATCTGGGGGTGAAATACAAGGAATTTACAGTTTGTGAGGAAGCTAGTCCTGAATGTTCTGGGCCATTTGGTGGTGCCGCCCTCGGCAGAGCAGCTGGGGGCTCTGACTTGGAACACTCTCTCAGCCGTATCTCTTAGCATTTCTATTGAAGTATTTTAGCTCTTATAAGAAAAAGTCTAAGCAAGAGGTTTCACAGACCAGTCAAGGTCACAGTGCCTCCAGTATCATCCTTGCTGCTAAATTTTCACTTGGGTTTTCAAAGTACTGCAATCCTGAAGCCTAGAAGAGTCCGAAAGAGGGGAGGAAAGGAGTGCCTTGCACCCTCTGCTGGCTAAGTCTGGCATTGCAACCACAGCCCAGAGACCCTAAAAGGTCACCAGTAACAGTCATAGATGATATTCATTATTGAGAAATCTCTATCTGAAAGTTGCTGCTGGGAAGTTTACATTCATAAACTCACATTTTAATTCTCTTGCATTTGCTCTCAACAACTCTGAAAAATTTTGTAGAACAGGCTGGGAGTGATGTTTCAGAAGGAAACCCCAACTCAAATTAATTACATGTTTTTCCCGTCTGTTGTACTTTAGACCAGACTAACAGGTGCCCTGACTTGGGCCCTGATTCTGATCCAGCTTGACAATCCATCTCTGATTCTAGATTCAAGCCAACTATGGATGGGCCCCAAGCAAGAATTCACCCATCTTGCCTCCTGTTCTTAGTGTTTGCACTAGCTCTTTCCTCAGGGTGAATGGCCCCTCTCCTTGCCTAAACATCTTCTCTAAGGGAATTGATGACTGGGAAAACTGAAGAGGGTGTACATCCCAATTTTAACAGGCCCATGTATCTTGCCATCATGGCCGGTGAAGAGGATGAGTGTAGGTCCATTAGAAGGGAAAAGAGCTAAGCCTTCAGCAGTGGAGCCTTCAGCAGGACGGCCTTGAATGGTTCTGACACCTTTGTGAAAATCTAGCAGCAATGCCCAAACCTCTGTCCACTTCTCACAGCTTCAGGTGGGCAGAGGACCCCTCCCTTTTTCCAGAGCTGCAGGTGGCCCCTGGTCTTCAGCTGTAGCCCTGAGATTATATACTTCATCACACTGATCTGCCTTGCTGGTGAGTCACAAGTTTGCACTACAGACTTGCCCTTTCCTGGTTACCACAGTGACTGATCAAAAGCATCATTCTTTGCAAAGGAAGGAGCTGGCCTGGCTTTGGCTGCATGTTCAGCTTATCCCTTTCCTTATCCCCGAATAAGAAAAAGTATGACAGACCCGGGTTTCATTCCATGTGACTTAGGAGTCCTGTGATTTGGGATGTGTTATTTAATTCCAGAGCCTCAGTTTCCTTATTTCTATATGGAGATAGCACCATCCTTATACTGTTGTAAGGATTAATTGGGAAATGCATGTAGCCCAGGACATGGCATAGAGTAACTTCCCCCAAAAAATCAAATTTAGTATTTTTAGTTGTTCTGTGGCCTTCAGTTTCCTGATATAGAAAAAAGCATAACAATAAACTTCCTAATGTTGTTACTAGAACCAAAGGGCATAATATATGTAAGCAGTCATGAATGCTTCCATAACAGTATGTAAAAAATTGTTCATGTTCTTGATTTTTGCAAAGTTCATTAAACTTTCTAACCATCTCCCTTTGACTTAATTTCATTTGTATTTTATGGAATTCTTTCTGTCATCTCTTCCCCAGTTTAGAGTTTTGTAAAAGTCTGTTGGCAAGTAGGATAGAATCTCAAGTCACTTCTGATGGTACTAGATGTCTTGGTATGTGTCTAGTTAGAACCCACACACCTTTAGGGGGTACATAGCTGGGACTCCACTGCCTCAAGATACTGGTCATTCTCTAGTTTCATGAAGACTCAACTTTAAGTGATCCTTATTCTGAGCCCTCTCTGACAGTGGGGTACAAGCCGCTTTTCTCCCAGGAGACTATGATAGGCCCAATATTGGCTCTTATTATCTCTTGAATGTGGACAGAGAACTTTGAAGATATAAGTAAGGTTAGTAGTCAGCTGACCTTGAAATAGAGAAGATATTTTGGATTATTTATGTAGACTTACCCTAATTGGATGAGCCTGGATTTCTGAGTCACACAATTGTGAGATAATAAGTGGGCTTGTTTCAGGTTGTTAAAATTGTGGTAATGTTACAGCAAGGGAAGAAAATCCTAACATATTCTTTAAGATTCCTGTTTCTTTGCTTAGTCTTGGGTAATATTCTTTTCTGAGGTCCAGAAGTTTCTGATCCTTCAACTCTAGGCCCTTACAGACAGACAGGAACATTTCCTTCTATATGAATGAATTATTGGTGAAATCCTAGGAGACCTGTATTCATAAAATCTAAGGCAGAGAGTTTCTGATGATTGTTGGTTTTGACCCTGTAATTAAAAAGGCTTTAAAAGACTCAGATTGCTACAAACATTGAGCCCCTCTGTGGATCCTACCTGTAACAACTATTTATAATGAGTCCTAACGAAACTTACCTTCTAGGTGCCACAAAGGTTTTAATATGAGAGACTTTCTTGCCTCCTCCCCATAGAACAAGGAGAAATATGATGATGATGAGGTCGTTCTCCAACTGTAAATTGGAGACAACTATTATAGAGGTAATCTCTTATAAAAACGGTAAAACTGCCTTCTTTAATTGACTAATAGACATGGGAAATGTGAAAAGGATTATTCTCTATTCAGAACCAAATATAATACTAAAGTCTCCTTAAGCTATGCACTTAAGCAAAATATATCAATACAGGAGCTCTGACATCAGCAATGGTTTATTCTACCAAGGAGATGTTGGCCAGGGGATCCAAGCTCCCCCAAAAGGTAAAGGCTCCTTGCCTCTAAACTGGGATACCTGCAAGAAGAGAGGTAATAAGGCCCTGCTGCCGAAGACCTGATGTTAACATGGGAAAGATGTATTGAGACCACACATGCAAGTGTACAGATGGTCTCTGGAATACCAGAGAGTGTTACCAAAGGCTACTAAACCAATGAAGCAAATATGGGTCTCCTTGAGTCAAGCAAGACTCCTCCATCAGCACCAGTTACACCTCACCTGCCTGGAAATACTGTGCAGCAGAGGCAGCCATATGCCTGTATATCCCAAATCTAATTGGCTATTGACCCTCTCCTTGGAGGAATAACCCACGGCTGATGCCACAAGCTTACATCCTCTACAGGTTAGGAGATGTTATAAGCCACAGTAAGACCCTGTCATATTTAACAGGAAAAAAAATGTAATTCATGGATTAACATAACATCCAAACATATGTGTCTATACCAAAGTAACCTACCATAACTATTAGTGCTGTTTAAATACCTATATATCTAATTGCTTGTGCTTCATTAGTAGGATTGAAAGGTTATTCCTGGACAAACTGTCAGCCCATGAAAGGAAACAGCCAGAATTGACCAGAGTCCAAGACAATAGCTCCAGAGAAAGTAGACTGTTTTGCTTCTCATCCACCTGTGCCCCTTTTCTAAGCCTAGGGAGCAATCTGCGGAAGAGGGGGCATGGTAGAATGTAAGGGCTGCGATTGGGGTAAATGGTGAAACTACAGCAATATAGTCTGGACACTCATTTGATCAACTTGATTGAACATACAAGCCCCCCCCCCACTGGATGGTGGGACCCATGGGCTGTGGGGGTTTAGGCACAACAGCCTGCAAAATTGGTTTTACATGAAGGATGCTTGTACTCATAAATTATCACTTATTGCTAAAAAATGAAAAAAAAAACTGAGAGAAAGATGCAGGACAGTTATGGCAGAATGCATGATCTGGGATGGAGTGGGGTGGGATGGGGGGAAGGGAAAGGAAAATATGCCTGAGCTGAATTGGAAAAATGATGTGTGAAATACACAAAGCATCAATAAAAAAAAAGGCTTTAAAACATCTTAAGTTTAGGGGTTGTAAATATTTAGGTTATTTCCTGTGTTAGAGGTGAGGGATGAGATGTTCAAAACCTTAAATGACTATTTTAAGAAAATTTCTTGCCACATATGTAAGTACCTAGCTTCATGCTTGCTAAATACTGATATATTTTAGACTAAAATAATTGACCCTAAAATTGTGTTCACTTCTGCCCATCCCGACCTAACTCTACCCAGATTTAATACCAAGTTGTGAAAACATTGCCTTCAACACAGTGATGACAACTGCTCCACACATAGAGGACCCTATTGTGGAAATGCTGATACTCAAAGCGTCTTATGGTTTGGTGACCGACACCCCTCACGTTCTGGAAAGCTGGCAGTAGAAGATGCATATCTGGCCCTGAAACAATTTTATTTTCCTACATCCAGATTATTTGTGGAAATCAGTTCTCACTGTACTTGTGCTTCTGTAGACCAGAACTACAATGGAACTGGCAGGAGCCACCCTTCTCCTCAAGCCCTCAGTGAGGACACACGTGGGTGTCCTAGTGGGTCAACAATAAGCTTATTCTTACTGCCCTAAGCCCACCAGATACATCACTAAAATGCTTCCCATCCTATCTGGCCATTTGAGTTCAGCAGGACTTGAGGGCAGAGATGATAGAAAAGCCTCTTGAGAGGCTTAGATTTTCTTCCAGAAATGGACTCTGTTTTAAGTCTCCTCACTTTGGTTGTCAAACATATATAAACATGCCAAGCATAGTTTAGGTCCTGGTGATACGGAAATGAATAAGACAGAGCTAGTGCCAGCCTTTTGAATCTTATATTTTATTAATAAATCACAAAATAACTACATATTTTAAAGTGACTTAAAGTGCAATGACCCTCTTAATCTCTCCTGATAGTGGCACTTACCATTCACTTACGTCCCTAAGTTAAACATCAGGTTCATTTTAAAATAATGTCGGTGACAGTGCAGACCTGTAGCCTGGCTATGTCCTGAAGCAGCTGAAATGGTGACCGAGAATGAAGGTGATTCAGAAATTATGTCAGACTCCGTTCCCTGTAGCCCCAACACTGTCCCTGTCCCAAACCAACAGACCTCCTTCAAGTGTACCAAAATTGCTTCAGCAGTCTCAATGCATTTGCCTTTCACTGTTTGTGATTTGGGGTTTGAGTGTGTCTAAGTCATGTCTGTGTATGAGAATGCATGTGTGCCTGGAAAATGGGAACTGCAGAGCACTTAACGTGGAACTCAGTCTTGAGCCAGCATATGTGTGTGTGTGTGTGTGTGTGTGTATGCGTGTGTGTGTGTGTGTGTGTGTGTGTGTGCGCGCGCGCATGTCTGTGTGTGTACTCCTCAGTGGAGGATGAATGTGTTCTATATCCCTGCTTCTCTAGCTAGGCATCTATAGACCAATACACCTAAGTCTCTGTGACCTAGCAAGTAGGGTGGCAGTGGGTGTGTGCGAGCTTTCCTACCACTCTGGATTCGCTGTCCTGGAGGCAGGATGACATCATTCTGGGCCTGAGGGTCCCTTCTGGCCAGCCCTCCCATCTTCATCCCTGGAAGTCCCCTCCCCTGGCTCAGCCTCATCATCAGCCTCGGCTATGTCCTCTGGCATCCGCCACTCTCGAGTCTGCCACTCTAGTCTTTCGATGCGGTAAGCGAGCTTGAGTGCACTGGACTCCAGCTCAGCCAGTAGGCGAGCAAACTTGGTCTGGAGGTCATCAAGCTGCTGGTCCAGGCCCTTCAGCCGGTTCTCAGTGGCCTCCTGGAGGGCAATCTCGGCCGCCTCGGCATTCACATCCAGCTTATTCATTTTGAGCAGGATCTCACGGCCCTTTTCCTCCATGACGGCTTGGGCTTGTGGGTACTCACTCAGCACCTCCCGCAGGTCCTCCTTGCTTAGGCAGAACAGGTCTGAATAACCTAGGCTCTTGATGTTGGCTGTGCGGCGGTTTCCAGACATGTTCCCTGCAGCGCAAGGGCAGACAGATGGGGAACAGTTAGAGGGAACAGAGAGGTGGCATTTCACTCCTGAACCAGGACCCAACCTCCATGTTGTTGCTTCTGAGCCTCTTTTTCTGCCTCATTCTTTTTTAAAAAAATATTTTATTATTTTTGTGTGTATGGGTGTATTGCCTGCATGTAGATAGGCGCACTGTGTGGGTGCTGGGAATTGAACCTGGATCTTCTACAAGAGCAGTGTTTTTACCTGCTGAGCCATCTTTCCAGCCCCCTTCTGCCTCATTCTTTCATTCAGTACTCTACTGGAAACCTGGCTTTGTGCTACCTGGTTATTAGTGACCTGCCTTGATAGATATTTAATGGGAGTAGTTATAGAATAATATGGCTGGTGCCATATTGAATTTTCCCCTGGTCTGTTGATACTTCCATCAGTAGCCATGGGATGGGCCTACTTTGTTTTCTAAGGATCTGCCCTGCCCATTGACCTTGGCTCAGCTTCTTCTCGGGGAGCAGATACTCCTTGTTTCTCTCTTGTTTCTTCCATCTTGTGCCATCGTCATTCCCCTCCCCTGCCCTGACCCCAGCACTTCTGCTGGGTGCTCACCTTTGATGTTGATGATGCTGATCTCTCCAAAGTAGAGCCCTGCACCAAGCACAGCATACTGCGTCACACCATCATCGGCCACCACGGCCAGCTGCCCCTCTCGGATGATGTACATCTCCCTGCCAATGTCGCCCTTGCGGCATACATATTCCCCTGGTGAGTAGGTCTGTGGCTGTAGCTTCAGCACCAGCTCCTCCAGCAGGCTGGCTTCACAGTTCTGGAAGATCTGCACTCGGCTCAGAGTAGAGAGGTGTACTGACACAGCCACTTCGGCCCGCAGCCGCTCCGGCAAATGCTGTAAGATGGCTACCTCATTGGTCATCTTCTTGTTGATCTGCAGGTGCTGGTACCTGGGAAAAAGGAGTCCCAGTCTATCAGAGCCCTGTGTACCTGCTTCCACACTTCCATCAGAGTTCAGCTCACCTGGGAACCCAGCCACACTGAGGTCTCACAGAGGCCTGGGATACCTGACAGTGCCCTGACCTCTGTTCTTGGTTACAGACTTTCTTCTCTCTCATCCAAAGCATGGAAAATCCCACCCCCTTAAGAGCAGAGATACGTTTCCTTTACCTTCTATAAGGCTCCATCCTAGCCACAATGACTTAAACCACCTCCAGTGAGAGCCACTTTGGTCAGCATGTCCTCACCCTCAGAGAGAGGCTTTATGGTAGTTCCTCAACAATGTGGCCTTTCCTTTTATTCAGAACACACTCTGCATTTCCATAGTCATCCATCTGATACAGGGGAGAAACAGCACCCCCTACAGGCTTCTTAGTCTCATACATAAAAGAATTTAAGAATGGACTTGAATAGAAGTTTTAGGACAATTTTATTAGAATTTAAAGAAAATCCTCAGAGCAGGCAAGCTGGGAATCACAAAAGCTGTCTTTAGGAGGAGAATGGAGGGGAGGAGGAAAAAAAGCCATGAAGCCATGCAGGTTTGGAGCCTGCATGGAGGTCAGACACGTGGTGAGAAGGAATCAAGACAAAAAGGAGAGAGATTATGCTTTTCTGAAGAATTCATAAAATCAGGCAGGACTTAAAAAGACCTCATGTGTGCAACCTGGTCCACAAGACCTGTACTAGGAGGCGGGATTCCAGGCAGGAAAAGTCGCTATCTCATGAAGGTACTAGGCTTTCTGCCCGTCTGTTTAGCATAACTTAAGGTGACCCCATCTTCCTTGGGGTGGTCCTGTCACCAGGTGGCTGACCAGTGAAACTGGAAAGGTGTCTTTCATAGACACATTAGAGATTTTATGTTTTGACCAGTTAATCTTATGGGACTTTTTGATACTCTAATACATTTATTTGGGCATCTTTTGGGGGATAGTTCTCCACCCACTCCTTCCAGAGCCTCCGGGCCCTCCAAGGCAGCTGCAGCTCATAGTCCCTGGCACATTCACTTGGCACAGGGTCCTCTCTCTGTCAGCTCTTGCCCACTTATCTCCCTAGTCATGCCCTCCGTGAAAGACACCCCCTTTCCAAGGCCCGGCCAGCCTACCAATGAATTCCACACTTTAACTGCCTGTTCTAGTGGGCAGGTGGCTGGAATGCACTCACCACCCTCGAGGTCCCTGGCGCCCCTCCCCTGCTCTCTCACCAGTCAATAACTCTGCGCTCTAGTCTGCGGTTGACGTGCTGCAGCTTCATGTATTTCTTTACCAGCGCGTGGTCAGGGTAGAAGGCCGCATCTGCAGTATTCATGTTGTAGATGACTGAGCTCATGCTACCCATGATGGTGGCGAAACCCATGACAGCCAGCAGGAAGTCGCCCACCATGAAGAGGTACTCTTCCTCCCGTGCTGGCAGAGGCGTGTCGCCCACGGTGGTCAGGATCAGCGTGGAGAAGTAGAAGCTGTAGAGGTACTGGCGCCTCAGGCGCTCAAAGCCAGGCTGCGCTGGGTCTGGGTACACCCAGGCATCACGACCGAAGCCCAGGTACCTGGACAGGGCAAAGTACAGGCAGCTGTTCCAATGGATGACGACAAAGATGTAGAGCATCAGCTTGGCGATGCGGAAGGCGTTTGGGTAAGCTGTGCGGGTCTCTGTTCGGTCAAAGGCTTCGAAGAGGCGGGGCACCCGGAGAAAGCGGTTCAGCCTCAGTGTTGGGGTGTGGGGGCCCAGCCTCACGTAGCCTGCGTCGGTGGGGACCAGGGAAGCTAGGTCCAACAGGAAACTCCAGGTGCGCACGTAGCGACTGGCGATCCTGCCCTTGTCCACCACCAGGATCCCCTGATCCAGGAATCCTAGAAAGAGGCAAGAAGTACATCAGCTGGGATCACCCGTGGGTGTAGCTGAGGGCAGGCCAGGGTACACAGAGGACAGACATCAGGACAGGGTGGAGGCGGGCACAGTCATCCCCAGGGTTTCTAGGGTGGGTGAGCACGGTAGTGTTCAGCACAGAGGCCTAGGAACCTGCAATCGTTGCTACTTACTTTAGGATGGATATAGGGAAGAGAGTGGGTCCTAGGGGCTCACTGACCCGTATGGAAGCGCACCCCGATGTCTAGTAGATACAACAGGTCACTCGTGTAGTCCAGCACGAACCAGACCACCAGATAACTGTGCTGTAGGTCCGGAAAGCAGGCTCTGCAGGGCAGGGACAGAAGGAACTGGCTTAAAGCCACTGTAAGCATGTAATGTTGGGCCGCCAGGATCTTCGGTTCTCTGCTTTGAGCCCTCTCATGAGCACCTCCCGTCCTTTGATCCCTCCCCAAGGCCAGCCCTTCTCCTTTGCCTCACTCCAGTATTTATTCCAGCGCAAGGCCCTTCCTTTAGTTCTGACAAACCTGCAGACCACGATGATGAGGTTATACATGACTGGGAAGACCATCGTGTTCAGCCACCAATAATAATAATCTCCAGAAGGGTCTAGGACAGGCAACCTCTTCCTGTGGGAACAAGGGATTCTTACTTCATTTATGCACCAGACATTCAATGCTAGGTTGTGAAATGGACACCAAGAGGCACCAGGCTCCAGAGAGTGAAGTGGATAAAGCCCGCAGAGGACCAGATTCCTCACCTGGCTTTGGATGGGGCTTGGGGGCTGGACTCTGTTGTCTTCACTCTGCTGTCCTGACTCATGGTTTTGTGGCCTGTGAGAAATTCAGTGCTTCTCTGCCAGTAGGCGACTTGAGGAGCTGGGGTTAGTATCTGACTACCTGGAAGAGGCTGCCCTGGGGCTCCAGCTGTGTTTCTTTCTGTCTTAGAAGCTCTTAGCAACACCACCAGGGCTAGCAGGTAGGAAGGGGTGGAGGCAGTGTAGCTTCAGCCCCATGTTCTGTCTCCCAGGGCTTGGGCTGGCTTACACCTGCTCAGCTAAGCACCTTTAATGAGGTCCCTGGAGAAGGTAGGAGGGCCGGGTTTCCCTATGCAAGTTCTCTATTGGAGCTTATTTTTTTAACAGTAATTTGCAAGTGGTTCATCTGTGTCAGGTGCTAAACTAGTCTCCAGGGACAAAGGGGTGCTTTCCCATCGGAGATGCTTCCAGTAGCTACATCCTTATCTACATACATATCCACCTAACCTACTGGCTCTGGGAGGGGGGGGACTCATCTCATGGTGTTCTGTTCTCATTCTTTTCCTAGGTAGTAACTCTAATGTCTGTTCCCACCAGCTTGTTTTGTGGACCCTCAGTCTCTTTCAGTTTTTCCTGTGAACATCTCTTTTCATAACAAACAAATCCCCTATAGTTTCTCCCTTAAGCTGATGTCCCTGTCAAAATGATCATCTTTTTCAAGAAGTCATATTTAGAACTCCATTCTGTGTCAGGCCAACATTGAGTTAGATGAATAGGACAAAGTCCTAGAAGTTCACAGTTTGGTAGGTGAAATGTTCAGGAGGAAGGGTAATTGCAGGTTTAGGCAGTTACACACAGGTGGTCATTGTAGAGGTGTGGATGCGTACTTGGTCAGATGAATTTGCAGAGAGCTCTTATGGTAGGTAATAGGAAGAGTCCCAATTGAGGTTCCATAGGATAATAGGAGTTAGGTATAGAGATGACAGAGTTGACAGCACCAAGGCAGTGTGTACAAAGTGTGCAAAGACGTGGACACAGCAAAAATTATAGTCACTATGGGAATAGAAATTGCTTTTAAAACATTTTAGATTTTAGCTGGGTGTGGTGGCACATGCCTTTAATTCCAGGACTCGGGAGGGAGAGGCAGACAGATCTCTGTGAGTTCAAGGCCAGCCTGGTCTATATACTGAGTTCCAGGCCAGCTAGAGCTATAGGGAGACCCTGTCTCAAAAAGACCAAAAAAATTTTCAGCTTTTTGAGAGTTGGAGAGATAGGTTAATGGTTAAGAGCAGTGGCTGTTCTTGCAGAAGACCCAGGTTTGAATCCCAGCACTCACTGTCTGTAATTCCAGTTCCAGGGGATTTGATACCCTCTTTTGTCCTCTGAAGGCATTGCATGACACAGGTGCACTTACATGCAGGCAATACACACATACACATAAAATAAAAACAATAAAACTTAGTTTTTATTATCGTGTGTGTGTGTGTGTGTGCACATGCGTGTGTGTCTGCAGGCACACATGTTTCATATCACGGGTGTGGGGGTCAGAGTAAAATTTGGGGGAATCAGTTGGTAGATCCAGGGATCTAACTCAGGTGGTCAAGTTTGTACAGCAAGTGCTCTTACCCCACTGAGCTATCTCAAAGGCCTGTAATTAAACAAAAACAAAGAAAGAAGAAGAAGAAGGAAGAAGAGGAGGAAGAGGAAAGGAGAAAGGGAGGAGGAGGAAGGGAGGAGGATGAGGAGGAAGAGAGGGAGGAGGAGAGGAAAGGGGTGGTGATGACAGATGAGGCTGAATGACGGACAGAGGCCAGATCATGGAGAGTTTTGTCAGCCATGAAATAAAACTTGAATTTTATCCAAAGACAACAGGAACCTGTGAAGTATTTTACACAGTTACAGAGAAAGCATCAGATTTAAGTTTTGGGGTTTTTTGGAAGAAATATCTATATTCCTCAATTTTTTCCCCCAAACATTTTCTCCATGGCTTTTGTGGTGCCATCCTTTCTTGGTTTTCTGTTTCCTTTTAGTCCCTTTGATAAGCTCCTTTACCCATTCCTTCTTGGTTGGTGTTTTTAGGATTGTGGTATAGATCTTCCTGTCTTTCCATCTTTCAGATACTTTCTGGTTGACCTTGATCACCCACAGGATTCTTCGCCATCTAGTGACTCTCAATAACTCTCTTTGAGTTTCAGTTATCCACACAACTAACTGTATATTGGATTCCACTTTGCTATCCCACAGTCACCTGCAACCTATGGGGTCTGAACCTGGGCCCTTTATTTTCCTTCATCTGCTCTTTTTCCTCCATCCCCTATTTCTGTAGGATCAGTATTTACTATCATTATATAACATGGTAGAAACTTCAAGAAATGACAAGGCTTTGATATTGCTTCCTTGTGAGTGGTCAACCTGTAAGAGAATATAGCAAGAGTGATGTCTGACTTTAGAGGTTAAACTGTAAAAGACTGTGCTGCTACCTTGGGGGTCTCTTGGAATGCTTACTGTATGCTCACTCTCTCTCATGTACTCTGTCTTAGATCCTGGCTACCACATGGTGAGAAACTCTGGAAATTCCAGCTGAGTTTAGCCTTTGATTTGTCCCTGCCCAGACTTTGTGCATGTGACTGAAGAAGCCCTCAGATGATTCTAGTGACTAGCCTCAAGTCACACTCTGCATTTGAGCTTCTTGAATGAAGCTGCAGACATCATGTACCAGAGACAAGCCACTCCTGCTGCATCTGTCAGTCTGTCAGAATTCATGAGCATCATAAAATGACTATTGTTTTATGACACTAAGTTGGAATGGTTTGTTGCTCAGCATTGTGATTTGGATCTTAAGTATCCCTCTGAAGGTCATGTGTTGAGGTCTCTTGTCAACAGCTAACGGTGGTATTGGTGTTATTCTTTAGGAAATAGAACCTAGTAGAAGGTCACTGGGGGGCATGCCCTTGAAGAGGATGTTGGGACTCTGGCCTCTTCTCCCCTCTTTGCTTCCTGGGCTTCACGAGGTGAGTAGCCTCTTCTGACACATGCTTCCCGTCATGTTGCACTTCCTTACCAGAGGCCCAAAGGTAACCATGGACCAAGATTTCTAAAATGATGATCCAAGATAAACCCTTTCTCTTTTTCTTAATCTCAAGAATTTTGTTGTGATGAAAAGCATAGTAATCATAACAATCATAGAGAAAAGCAAACATTTCATAAATATATAGCTTGATAACTTTTTACAAAACTGAACACATCCATCTACCCAGTACTCGTTTTAAGAAGCAGAACATTAAAAAAAAAAGAAGCAGAACATTACATGCCTCAGGAGTCGCACTGCTCCTTTGCAATGCTTTCCCAGTGGTAATCATACCTTTATTTATAATAGCATAGCTTAGTTTCGCCCCTTTTGAATTATATAAGCTATCAGTATTTAATTTTGAATTTATATAAGCTATCAGTACTTAAACCTCCCTCTTTCCTTTTAAATTTATCCCACCATCAAGTTCTTCTAATGCCCCCAGAAGAATGTACATTCTTACTATTCTACTTTGGACCTTACTCTTTTTAAAAATTTTAAAATTTATTTTATGTGTATGAATGTACTGTCTGCATGTAGGTATGTGCACTTGTGTTAGGCAATGCTGCAGAGGTCAGAAGTGGGCGTCGGATTCCCCTGGAACTGGAGTTAAAGACGGTTCTCAGCCGCCATGTGGGTGCTGGGGATTGAACCCGGGTCTTCTGCAACAGCAGGTGGTGCTCTTAACTGCTAGGCCATCTCTCCAGCCCCAAGGTCCTTACTCTTTTTTTAAAAAATATATTTTTATTTTATGTGTATCAGTGTATTGCCCGCACATGTGTGAGTGCACCTCTGTCATACAATGCCTGAGGAGATCAGAAGAGGGAGTGGGATCCCCTGGAATTTGGAGTTATGGATGGTTGGTAGCTGCCATGTGGGTGGTGGGAATCAAACTCGGGTTCTCTGTAAGAGCAGTACGGGCTCTTAACCAATAAGCCATCTCTCTATCCCGAGCCTTATTGTTAACTGACCTTTTGCAAAGGTGCCCTGTCAATGTGACCATGCCTAAAATTGTATCTTTCTGTTGTCTGAAGATTATTTAAATCCTAACATGGCTGTGCTGGATAGCTTCAGTTGTTGACTTGACACACCTGGGTTGAGGGAGCCTCAATTATGGAATTTCCTCCATTGGACTGGTCTTTGGTCACATCTGTGAGGCATTTTCTTGGTTGTTGTATGATGTGGGAGGGCTCAGCCCACTGTGGGCAGTGCCATTCCTAGGTAGGTGGTCTTGTATTGTATGAGAAGGCTGGCTGAGCGTGGGCTGGGGAAGCAAGCCAGTAAGCAGCTGTCCTCCATGGTCTGTGCTCCAGGTTCCAGCCCTGATCTCCTGCCTTGGTTTCCCTTGATAATGGCAGATTATGCTTGTAAAAACCTTTCCTCTCCAAGTTGGTTTTGGTCAGAGTATTTTGTCATAGCAATCGAAAGCTAACACATGGCCTACACAGTACCTGACACAGCACCATTTTCATCCTCATGTGATTGTTGGTTTACTTTTTCCCAGGCTTCAGACACTGTACTGGTTACAATTCCCAGAGTGCCCACCATGTTGACTGTTCTGCCTTGCCTTGGTATTAGCTAATTCTTTAAGCTGCAACTTCCTTTTCCCTTTGAGTAATTTTTATTTTGAACCTATTTTAGGCTTATAGAAAGATTGCAAAACTAATACATAAAATTGTAAACTCCTTCTACATGTTCCCCTGTCATCACTGTATGCAAACCACAGATTAATGATCAAAATCAGAGCAACACTGAGAGAACCCTTTCATCTACAGACTTTATCAGAAACTGCCTTCTCTTTCTCTTAGTGCCGCACTCTTACTTGTTTCAGACAGCATCTCTCCCTGGAAGTCTTCCCTAAGCTCATTCATCGTCTATAAACACAAATCACGCTAAGTGCTGGTTCTAGGTGGTTCGCCTACAGCACTTAATATTGTTTGCAACTGCTTGTGAACCCGGTTCTAATGGCTCTGGAATAGCATGTAGGCACTTATTCCGTGTACTACGGGATCATGGAAGCTTTGGGAGAGCCAAGAAAAGACAGTCCTAGCCGGCAGGAAGACAGACTCCAACTTGGGTCCACAGGTAGCATGAAAAGGAACTAAACTGCTCTCCCAGGCTAGCTATCGCACTGGGCCGGGGTAGGGGTAGCCACGCCCACTCATCGGCTGTGAGCACCGCCCAGGACCTGTGGCCCCGCCCCCTTCGCCTAGTCCTCCGAGCTGGGGTTCTGGTCTTTCCCGGCCTTGTCCCTCCCTAGGGGCTGCCTGCTGCCTTCGGGTTCGACCTTTCCTCCTCAGGCCCCACCCCTACCCCGCGGGCCTCCTCCTCCCCGCAGGTCTGTCCCTATGAAACTCCGGAGTCCCCCCGAGGGGCGGAGCCTGCAGCTGGAGGGGGCGGAGCCTGAGGGGAGGCGGGCCTCCTTCTGTGAAAAGCGAATGGCAGCTCGGCCCCCCGCGCTCCGCCGTTGCCAGGAGACAAGCGTCGATGCTCCGGCTAGCGCCTGGCGGGGCCAATGAGCTGGCACGCCGCTGCCCGGGCGTGCGTCGCTGGGCGGTTACGTGAGGTGCGCGGGGGCGCGGGGGCGCGGGCTGCGTGTGGCGCGGGGCGGGGCGCGGCCGGTGCGCCTGAGGAGAGATGGCGGCGGCCTGAACTCACCTAGCTCGGCAGTCCACAGGCCCGGTCAGGGCAGTGTGGTGCCAGGGGAAGGTATGCGGGGGCCGCGGCGCGCGGAGGGGCGCGGGGAGATGACGGCACGGGCTCTGGAGCTGCTGCTCGGGAGCGGACTGGCTGAGGGCTTGGCAGGTGGTGAGGGGCTGCGCGCCTCAGAGGTAGGGGAGCAGGGGGCAGCGAGGGAGAGAGGGAACCGAGGAGGCCGGCCAGGTGAGACGGGGGTGGGGTGCTCTCCGAGGGCCGAGCCGAGGAGGTTGGGGAGCACGGTTTGCCATGGGCGTGGGGCTCCTGGGCTTGGAAAGGTGAGGGACAGTCCTGGGACGGAGTGAGGGGGTGAGGCCTGTGAGATGGGGAAAGTAAGGGACCGAGGCGGGAGCCTGCGGGGCGGCGGTACCCCGGGGAGGGGATGGAAGTGGGGCAGAGGAGGGAGCAGGAGTCGGAGACCCCACGGGTGAGGCTGGGTCCTGGGCCTCCCCACGGGTGAGGCTGGGTCTGGGCCTCCGGGACCCGTCTGTCCTGGCCAGGGAGAGCAGTGGTGTCAGAGAAGCAAGGGTAGAAGTGTGCAGAGAGAGGGAGAGAGACCCCTAAACAACCCCCAACCCCCAACCTCCATGGGCAATAGTAACTGTGATAATGAAAATAATTTTCGAGGTTCAGTCATCAACAGAGTAATAACGAATCAGCGTTTATTCAGGTTTCCCCTTTGAAAGGCAAACTTTTAAGATGAAGTGATTTTTTTTTTTTTTTTTTTTTAAATGGAGAGATAGGACTCCTTGTGTATGTTTGGTCTCTGCCTGCCTCTGGACAACCTTACTGCACTACTCCCTGACCTGGCTGTCATCTGTGTGGGACTGACTGCTTTCAGCTACCAACTTCACTTTCATGGAAATCACATGGCTTGTCATATACAGCTCTGTATTTAGGCTTGCTCTTTTCTTAGCACTTAGAAAAGCAAAACAAAAAACTATTTTGTTGAAGTAAATTTATGTACAATAAACTGCTCATGTTTAAAATTTACATGTAATGAGTTTTGACACATGTACACATTTGTGAAACCAAGATGCTAAATATTTCTACCCTGAAAACTTTTCTATTTCTTTATAGTTCATTCCTCCCTCAATACTATAATTGAGTTCGTTTTTATTTGTGTTTTACAAGTCTCTGTCTCCTTACCAACCCACACAGACAGGAATTTTGGGAAGTTGGTCTCACTCAGTGGCCTTTTTCAATCACTAGATTTTCTCTGTTCTACTGATGGCCTGCCATGTAGCTGAGGCTTCTTGGATCTGAAGATTTAGGACTTCCTTACCCAAACCATTTCCCTGAAAACCAGAGGTAGCCTCAGGCTACATTGTCTTTTGCTGTAATCTTCAGAGTTAGGCATTCTATCTTGTATATTTTCAATGTTTCTCTTTGGGGGCCAAATAAGTCTTTATACTGATGGAACCCTTGGCAGCCTGCCCAGATAAATCAGAACTCTGTAGCACCTATGTGCATAACATAGGATCTAGTGTAGTGGTTCCTAAACCACAGAGCCAAGGATCCATACAAGATAGGAGAGACAGAAAACATTACAATGGGTTTTTCATAAAGATAAATTTATACGCTGGGATTGTAGTTCAGTGGTAGAGTGCTTACCTAGCATGTGCAGGGGCCTGAGTTTATCCTTTCAAAATACTGCAAAATCTTTTTCTTTCTTTCTTTCTTTTTTTTTTTTTTTTTTTTTTTTTTTATTCTTAGCTTATTGTTACTCTGAGGCTTTTGATGTAAGGTTGGAGCTCGCTTTGGTCTTGTTCAACTGAGGAAAGACATAATGGTAACAAAGTCTCATGGTGATGTTTATGTAGGTTCAAGTGGTAGAGTAGTGCTTAACCTAGCATGTGCAGAGGGGGCCTAATTTAAAATCCTTTCCAGAAAATACTGTCAAAATCAATCTTTCTTTCTTCTTTCTTCTTTCTCTTTTTTCCTTTCTTTTTTCTTTTTTTTTTTTTTATTCTGAGCTTATTGTTACTGCTCTTTGATTAAGGTGCCCTTTGGTCTTTCACTGAGGAAAGAAATAATGGTAACAGTCAGTGGTGAGTTTTTAAAAAAATCATGTAAATAAAAAGTGCCACCTATTTTTTTTAAAAATTATTTCTTTCTATGCAATTGTTTTTTTTTTTTTGTGTATGTGTTGTTTTAGGTTGAGGAAGCATACAATATCTGCATAGCATCCATGCTTTCATGCTATTCAACAATTCCCTATTAAAAAAAAAAAATCAAAGTTTTGCTGGGTGTGGTGGTACATGCCTTCAGTCCCAGTACTCTGAAAGCAGAGGCAGGCTATCTGAGTTCAAGGCCAGCCTGGTCTACATATCGAGTTCCAGGCCAGCTGGAGTTACAGGGAGAATCTGTCTCAAAAAAAAAAAAAGGAAGAAAAAAAAAAAACCCCATTAAAATTTCATGCTTTACATAGCAGTCTCAAAACTTACTGGATTATGTTGATACCTTATGAAGTAGGCAAAGGAAGGTATTTTATTTTACAGATGAGGTATTAAATTCAGAGGCTAGAGGTCACATACGGTTGTATTAGGAAAACTGGATTCAAAATTTGCCTTCCTCAGAATAACTTGGGTAAAGAAAATTTAGAAGGTAACGATGGTGTGGGCAAAAGCCACATTATATATAGAAAAAGTTATATGGAGGACCTCTTATTGGCAAAATATTTGTTATGATTTGGAATTGTTCTTACAAAAAGAGATTAAAGCTACTTTGAGAGTGTTACAGGGATGAAGGTTATGTTTAAGAATGTATCACTGACGGGCTGGAGAGATGGCCTAGCGGTTAAGAGTGCTGACTGCTTTTGTAGAGGACCTGGGTTTGATCCCCAGCACCCACATGGCGGGCCAAGAATTGTCTTTAACTCCAGTTCCAGGGGAATCCGACACCCTCTTCTGACCTCTGCAGCATTGCATGACACGGGTGCACAAAACCTACATGCAGACAGTACATTCATACACATACAAAAATAAATAACTTTTTTTAAAAAAAAGAATGTATCACTGACATGGAACAGGTAGGTGTAGATCATATCTGATGCACATTGTGATGGTAAGCTATTAAGTCATATGATAGAGGAATTTTTTGGGGGGAGGAGGGTTACAACAGGATCTCACTATGTAGCCCTGGCTGGCCTGGACTTTTTATGTAGACCAGGTTGGCTTTGAATGCACAGAGATCTATCTGCTTTCTGAGTGCTGTGATTAAAGACATGTGTCACCACACCTGGCATGATAGACAGTTTTTAGGATCTAAAATTCTTGGTTGTACTATAGAAGGCATTGCATTTGATGTGTGTTTGGTTGCCATGCTAAAAACTCTCTGTTGCAATAGGAACACATTAAAAAGGATTTTTGACTTACGTATCTGAGTGGTAGGTTTGAGAGGAAACACACATGAGGGTGATATAGACATAGAAACATGTCTGTGGTAGTGTTGTAAGCATTACTATCTTTCATGTGTAGGTACTCTTGCTAGGGGGTTAGGAGAACAAATTCATTTATTCATTCAGCAAACTTGTTGAGAATACAGTCTGTCCCTGAAATTTTATGAGATAACAAGAGATAAACAATGAAACTATGAAGTCTTAAAGAGTTCTCAGTCTGTTTGGAGAGAAAAAGTTTCAGTTTAGAGAATGTGAAAAGTAAAAGAAAAAACTGAGAAAAATGCAAGACATGTATGGCAGAATGCAGGAACGGTGGGGTGGGGGGCATGGAAAGGGGAATGTGTCTAATGATGAATGATGTATGAAATATGCAAAACAGAACTTAAGTGTTCTTGTCCTGGAAAATCTTTTTTTTTTTTCACCCATGTGCCCTGTGTGGATGCAGAGGAGGACTCTGTCATTTTCTGTTTCTGCTTTCTCACTTCCTAAGTTGAGTCAGTCACAAAGATTGTATGCACTTCTCCCTCTGATTTCTTCTCGTTATCTCTGTTGGCACATCTTACCTTTAAAGCTTTAGCGTGTGGCTTCTCCTCAGCCCTCATCTAATTTCTTTTAAAGACTGCTGCTCTAAAGCTTGATCTTTTCTTGCCCATTCCTAGAATGATCCTTCTAAAAATACAAATGTGATCATGAACTGCACTGCTTACAGACTTTGGCTCTTTGTAGCCTGTAGGACAGCATCCAGATTCTTCAGTATGGCCTCAGCTCACCTCTCCCAGTCTTCTTGCCACCACTCCTGTCTGTGTTCTAGCTTGCATAAACTGTTCACAGGCCTCTAACAAACATGTTACTTTTTAGCCTTGAAGTCTTTGGAAAAGCTGCTTCCTCTTGTAGGAACATATTTTCTTCTGTGTCCAGTGAGCTTTCCTTATCCTTCAGGATTATTTCCACCCCAACTTTGACATCTTTTTTTGTCATCCACAAACAGCAGGGGTAGAGATAACCACGTATGCCATGGCAGAGCCACTGCTGTCAAAGCAGTCACTGTGTGATAGAAGTTCGCTTTATGCATTATGAAGATCCACTGGCGTCAGATGAGGAGATGGCTGTAAGTGGCAGAGGGGTATGGGAGGAGGTGGGGCTGTGTTCTATGGTTGTCTGAGGCATGGAAAAGCAGCAAGGATATGTGTGAACTGAGCTCCAGGTAGATAGGTATTAGGTGCTTTTTCCCTCTCTCTTTTGTGTTCCTATGGGATTTAATCAGGTCTTTCCACTTTTGAGTATTTAAGGTAGCAGCCTTAGGCCAGTTATCAGTATTGTTTAGAAAGAGCCATTTTAAGGAGAAATAAACCTCAGGACTTCCTTCTCTGACATGTTGTTGGAAGGTCATTTTGGTCTCTCTGCCTGGTAAGGTTATTGCAGGTAGATACATCCCTTTCTCCTCCTTTCTCTTTGCCTCTCCCAGGGCAAAGGTTCTTGAGTGAGGCTGGGCCACTTCCTGATCTACACCTATAGTTTTGAGGTTGATTGACACGTTTTGCTTGTGAGCCTGTAAAGCTGTCTTTTGGACCCTAAGGTGAGTGGTTGGCCCTGGCTGTGTTGGGACTGGAGAATTCAGCTGCTTCTTGAAGAACACTTTTACTCTGTGGCTGAGCCTGGAGATAAATCCAGGAAGAGAGGGGTGTCTATCACTTCTTTGGACTTTGCTATGGGAAGGAAAGGCATCTTATGTACGTGGCAGTTCTGCCATCTTTGTCTTCTTTTGAACCTTGCAGGAGTCTTGAGTTGATGGCAGGAATATCAAGGAATGGCCTTTTATATTTTTTCAGTAGGTGAACAAGGCCTAAATTAAGTGTGGGCTTTTTGGGTTCTGAATGTTGATTCTAGTTTGGTTCTTCCTTGAAAACTGGTAGTAAGAGGTAGTGAGAAAAAAGGCCTGGAGGTGTTTTAAATCTGTGCACAGTGCTCTTTGATAGTGAAGCTGTAGAGCAAGCATGGTGTCCCAGATAATGTTGCAAGCTGGAGAAGTTTGGTAATCTTCCAGAATCTGGAGAGAGGTTAGTTTTGGACACATTAAAGCCTATGTTGCTTTGTTTACTGAGATATGAGTGTGAGTGAGGCTGACACACGGGAGAGGGTTAGATGTCTCCTCAGAGTGTGAGTACCCTGGCCAAACAGGATCAGTAAAAGGAGGAGGGAAGAAACAGTTTACAGGGCTTGATGCTTGGATTGCTACATAGCTTATTTGATTCTTAAAATGAATAATACTTATTTTGTTAAGAATTTATTGATAAGGAGACAGACTGGGATTTGTGATTTCTACTGAGATTCAGACCCTTAAAGGATTCCAGAAGACAACCTTTACTTACTATTTTGTGTTATTCTTGTCAGAACATACAGCTTCTATTTGTTTTCAGTTTTCAAATGAGGCATGTTGCAGAAAGTATTCTGTAAACAGTAATATTCTTCTATCGGTCAAGCTCCTTAGTAGATGGCAGGTAGTAACAGATGGCTCAAGCTGAGTTTGACTATATTTACTATATTTGAACTATGTTTATAAAGGTATAGGCAGTGATTAAAGAAATCAGTGAGGGCTAGTATAGTATCCAAGGGCTAATAACAGTAAGAGGGCCTAAAAAGGGAAGAGTTCTTAGTGCTTAACTGTTTGCTTTACCTTTTCTCAGTCTGTTCCTGCTTAGGATCTTGATCTTATTAAATCCTTGGGAGTTTGGTAAGTGCTTTTTCCAGTGCATTCTTGCTGTTGGTAGCACTAGTCTGTATGTCTGGGTTTGGTGGTCTATCGGAAACTCTGTATGAGAGCAACCATTCTCTGGCTCTTCTACCAGCTCACCTTTTCCCTGACTATTAGTTTTCTGGGGATGGAGATGGTAGATGTGAACTCTCTTCTGTCTTTGCTTTCATGTTTAATTGGATAGGTACTCATCCTATAGTGCCGACATCTCTCCTTGTGTAGTGGTTTGAATAAGAATGTCCCCCATAGACTCCAGGTATTGGGACATTTTGTCCCCAGGTGGTAGTGCTGTTTTGGAAGGTCTTAGATGGTGTGGCCATGCTGGAGGAAGCATGTCACTGGGGGCCGGCTTAGAGAGTTCAACAAGCCTTGCCAATCTCCAGTCTTGCTCTCTCTTCTTCCTCTGCCGGCTTGAAGATGTGAACCTTGCCTTTCGGCTCCGGCACCTCCTGCCACCATACCTCCCTCCACGATGGACTCTTAATTCCCCTGCACTGGAACTGTCAACTGTAAGCTCAAATATATTCTTCCTTTTATAGGTTCCCTTGGTCAAGGTATCACGGCAACAGAAAAGTGACTAATACACCTTCTTAGAGAAAGTGCTATTTACCTCTGTTTTTCAGACACCCTAGACCTTATTTTTGTCTGTTATTCCTTATTTATCTAAGATAGTAACCTTTCCCCTTCTTCAGACTTCATTTGTTTGACAGACATCCTTGAGGCTTCCCATCTAAGACCCAAACAAAATCAAAAACTTTTTTTTGAGATACAGGCTTTTATTCTGGAGCCAAGGCTATCCTGAACCTCACCACAGTTCTCCTGTTTCAGTCCCCTATGTGTTAAGAGTTTAGGCCAGAGTCACCATACCGAGCTTGAAACCATATGCAGTCTTAGCTGGGTGTAGTGGCACATGCCTTTAATCCCAGCACTTGGGAGGCAGAGGCAGGTGGAGCTCTGTAAGTTCAAGGCCAGCCTGGTCTACAGAGCGAGTCCAAGATGGCTGGGACTATGCGTGTATCCCCTATGCAGGGGATACACGACCCTGTCTCAAAAAAAAAAAAAAAAGAAACCCACAGTCTTGATGTCCATCTCCCCATTTCTTTCCCTGTTCTTATCCTCTACCACTGAGTTTTGTCAAGGTACACTTTAGACTTTAGACTTACTTTGACTCTCAGTCATTCTTTAACAAACTACTTTCCTAAGCTTATCAAAAAATTTGATTAATAAAGCCAGTGGACCATTTTCATTTGACTTGTTCTTTCTCTGGAACAATGCACTATGGGCAGTTTTGTTTCTTGAAACATCCATTTCTGGGTTGCTAGATTATTATGGATTTCTCCTTCCATTTGTAATTACCTTCACAGTCCCTGTCGTCCTCTCCCCCTCTTCTCTCTGTGTCTTTCTGTCTTGTATTTTTAGCCAGGGTCTTATTATATAGGCCTCAAACCCATAATTCTTTAGCTTTTCAGGTGCTGGGATTATAGGCATATACCAGTTTGTCTAGCCAAGTCTTCTTTAAAAGACTTTTCTTGCCTTCTTAAAGCCTGGTATTCTATAGCCTTTCACTCTTAGCTCTTTCATGATCTAATCTCCTCAAATAATACCATGTGTGTACATAGCTTCATCTATTCCCTATGTTCTGGTATTCTTGAATTTATATCTGTGATTTCATTCTTGGTCCCAAGTATGATACTCTTTCTTGTTTTCTGAATATTTATTGGTTGATTGAGTTATTGAGCGAATATATCCCAGGCTGGCCTCTAAACTCACTTTGTAGTTGGTGGTGATCTTGAACTTCTGATCTCCTGTCTCCACCTCCCAAATACTTGGATCATAGGCATGTGCCATTCCTGGTTTGTTTGGTGCTGGAATTGAACCCAGGGGTTTGTGTGTGTTTGGCAAGTATTCTCAAGGCCACCTGAGCTATATATTCCTAGCCCATTTTCTGAATATTACAAGAATTCTGTAGGTGTCTCAAAACTTAACACGCTTAAAACTGTCCTCCTGCTCCACTTGCCCCACCCCCTCCACTTTCTTTCTCTTTCCCCTGAAACAGGGTCCTGCATTTGTACTGAGGCTGGCCTTGACCTGGCAGTTTTCCTGTTTCAGCCTGAGTGCTGGGATTTCAGGCATGCATTACCATACCCAACTCTGATCTTTTCTAAAACACCTTGCTGTGTGTTACTAGATGAATAATGTTGGTTTTTTTTTTTTTTCTGAGTCTCCTTTATTAGTCACATTAATCACCTTTCATCCTTCATTTGTCAAGTTTTGTTGCTGTGACTTTTTAGTTGAAATCTAGAGGTAGATATCTTCATTTACATCCCAGCCCAGCTGTTTGCCAGCTGGCTAATTTGGGGCAGTCTGTTTAGCCTCTGGGTTTTGATTTCCTCATTTGTAAAATGAAGAGAATAGTTGCTGCAGTGCTTAGAGCAGAGCCTGGCATGCCAGCAGTGAGCCCTCAGTGTACATTAGCTATTATGAGTGTTGTTAAACCACAGTTTAGTTTCACAAACATTTTTGAATTCTGGGTACTATGTTGACACTGGGATTTCAAGAATAAATGGTATGGGTCCCCATTGGAAGAGGAGAAACATTCTAGTATAAATAATTTCTTTGAAGGGACATTACAGATATGAGTAATTATTGCATGGAACATGTTAAGATAGAGGTGAATCTCAGATTTAGTTTTTTTTCTTTTTTTTTCAGATTTAGCTTTTTATTGGTATTTTTACCACCTTAGTTCACACCATTGCTTTTTTATAGAGTCTATTGAAACAGCTTCTTACAACTTCCCTCTGCCAGCTGTCTCCCTCTGCTCTACCTTATCCTGCGGTCTGACATGTCTTTTTTTTTTTTGGTCTTTTCAAGACAGGGTCTCCCTGTAGCCCCAGCTGACCTGGAACTCACTCTGTAGACCAGGCTGGCCTTGAACTCACAAAGATCCGCCTGCCTCTACTTCCTGAGTGCTAGGATTAAAGGCGTGCGCCACCACGCCCGGCATATGTTTTTAAAGGTAAATCTGATCTTGTCATCTTGTCTGTCTCAAGGATGTCAGTAGATAAAACTGAGAGCTTAGCTTGAGATTCTGTGTGTGTATCCCTCGCTCATATCTACTCTTCAACTCAGTACCATGCCTGTCTTCTCTACCTTGTGACTAAGCCACAGCACATTTGTAATGCTCCTTTCCCAGTGCTCCAGTTTTGATTATTTTGTTTTTTATTTTTGTTTGTTTATTTTATTTTTATTTTTATATTTTTTTTGGTCTTTTCGAGACAGGGTCTCCCTGTAGCCCCAGCTGTCCTGGAACTCACTCCGTAGACCAGGCTGGCCTTGAACTCACAAAGATCCGCCTGCCTCTGCCTCCCAAGTGCTAGGACTAAAGGCGTGCGCCATCACACCCGGCTATTTTTTTTTTTTTTTAATATTTTTTTATTTATACTTTTTATTTATTTTTATTTTTTTTGAGACAGGTTCTCCCTTTTAGCTCCAGGCCTGGAGCTTGCCATGTAGACCAGGCTGGCCCTGAACTCACAAGAGATCTGCCTGCCTCAGCCTCTCAAGTGCTAGGAGTTTTAATTTAATGTATTTTTATTTATTTGTAGCCCAGGCTGGCCTGGAACTCTTACCTCAGCCTTTCAAGCGCTGGGATTACAGACATGAGCCATCATGCCTGACTTTATTGTTCTTGATATGAAGAAAGCCTTTCCCTTTCTTCTTTTGTAACTGGTATCTCATTCTTAAAGACCTAACTCAGATATTACCTCTGAACCTCTTACAACATCCCGGGAAACTTAAATATTTAAGAGTTGAACAGATATTTATGAGTCGGGTGTGGTGGTGTATGCTTTTAATCCTTAAGTCTGTAGATAGTATTCTAGGTATTGAGGATACAGTAAGTAGTAACTAAGATAGATGAATTTTGCCTTCAAAGAGCTAATTTCTTAGTGGAGAAGGTAGGTAGGTAGATAGGTAGGTAGATAAATAATTTCAGATAGTAGAAACTGTTAGAAAGAACGCAGGATTAAGAAACTAGAAAATGAAGGTGGGAAGATAAGCTATTTAAGTGAAATTGTTAAGGCCTCTCTGAGAAGATGGCATTTAAATAGAACGTGAAAGCAATGAGAAGAGCAGGAGAACATTGCCAGCAGTGAGGGGAACTGCTTAAGGAGGCCTGTGTGGTTAATGTATGAATGAAGAGAAGATGGAGAACTTTGGACAGATTACACTATACAGGCCCCCAGGCTAAGGTCAGGAATTTGGGTCATTACTAGTGTGATAGGAAATCACTGGAAGCTGTCCAGCAGGGGAGACATGGAGTGTAATTTAGATTTTAAAGATAACATTATGGTGATTGTATGAAGAATCAGTTCTCAGGAGGGCAAGAATGGAACTGTAAGTAAGCTGGGCGTGGTAGCATGCGCCCATAATCACATAATCACAACAGACAGATGAGGCAAGAGGAGCATGAGTTTGAGGTCAGCCTGTTTAAAAATAAAAACACAATAAAATGAACCAAATTGGAAGCTGCTGCAGTAAGACTTTTGTTGTTATTTTTTTCTTTTTAAGAGAAAGTCAAGTCTAAAAAAAAAAAGAGAAAGTCTTCCTGTACAGCCTCTCTTAGCCTTTAAATGTATGCAGTCCAGGCTGGCCTTGAACTCAGTTCTCTGAGAGATAAGCTTTGCTGATGAATTAAGATATTGGAAGGGAAAAAAATAAAGGATAATGGCCAGGGTTTTGACCTAAGCACATGGGTGAATGTTGGTACCTTTGGTTGAGATAGAAAAGGCTGAGGAAGTTATAGGTTTGGTAATAAATCATGAGTTCTGTTTTAGACATGGAATTGTGTGTGTGTGTGTGGTTTTCAGTGGGGGGAGAGAGAGTGTGTGTTGTGTGTGTGTGTGTGGGGGGGGAGTTCTAGTGGAGTGCATGTGTCGGGGGGCTCCAGTGGAGTGGTGCTTCTGAGATGTTCCCTGGAGGGAAGGTAAGAGAAAAAAGCATCTATTAATCCCTTTAATTTTTCCCTTTGAATTAGATTTGCAACTCTGGACTGGACAGTGATCTCTGGGCTTGATACTTCAGATTGGTGTCATCTCTGGCTCCATGGCCAGCTTCTGGCTTCTGCAGACCGGATGAAGCAGACTGGAGACAGAAGTGGAGAAAGCCTCCAGCCGGCACTTTGTCAGAGTGTAGTCCTTTGGCTGCAGGCCCTGCCCAGCCCGCCTCATGGAGAGGATGAACTGGCTGAGCAGGCTGGCCTCCCGGGGCCCTGGGCACCGGGTACCTCAAGGGGCCAGTTTGCAGACACCTGTCATGGCTGACCCCGAGACCTGTCTCATGGTTTTCAAGAATCACTGGTCCCAGGTAGCAGACTCTAAGTACCCAGTCCATTACTCCTGAATAATCCTGTGTTTTTACTATTCCATTTGGTACCATTTTTGTCTTAGATTCCTTCTCCCTTTTGTCCTTTTTCTCCAGGTGGTGCGAATCCTGGAGCGGCAGAGCCCTCGGGCAGCTGCTGGAGGAGGTGCAGATGATCTCAGTGCTGTCCGAAACCACACATACCAAATGCTAACACTGCTAGCAGAAGATCGTGCGGTCCCTTCTGCTCCCTCAGGCCCAGGGCCCCTGCTAGAGTTTGCTCTACGCGAGGATCTGCTGACCCGTGTGTTGGCATGGCAGCTGCAATGGGATGAACTTGGGGATGGGGTTGAGGAACGGCGTGCTGAGCAATTGAAACTTTTTGAGATGTTAGTGAGTGAAGCTCGCCAGCCCCTGTTGCGGCATGGTCCAGTTCGTGAGGCTCTACTTACCCTTCTGGATGCCTGTGGCCGCCCTGTGCCTAGTAGCCCAACCCTTGATGAAGGCCTGGTACTGCTTCTCAGCCAGCTGTGTGTGTGTGTTGCTCGGGAGCCTTCATTGCTGGAGTTCTTCCTGCAGCCACCTCCTGAGCCTGGAGCTGCCCCGCGTCTTCTCCTCTTTTCTCGCCTTGTCCCTTTTGTCCATCGAGAAGGCACCCTGGGACAGCAGGCCCGTGATGCTCTACTTCTGCTCATGGCTCTGTCAGATGGGAGCCCCACTGTGGGCTGTTACATCGCAGATCACTCTTACTTCTGCCCGGTTAGCAAACCCTAGGATGGGGGTAGGGTATGGCTTATGAACATTGGACAGCACTTGTGTCCAGCAGATGTGGAAAGGCTCTGTATCAGGAGTGCCCATTATTCTAGGAACTAGCCTTCAGATTTGAAAACTGCCCCCTGGAGTTGGAATGGGGGTGAAACATGGGCATAATTAGATGGGGCAGGTACTTATGTTCCTTTTGAGTTAGTGTTCCGGGTGAGGTTCTGACATACAGGCTAACTTAATAACTGCTTTGGGAGTATCTCTTGCCTGTACTCTCATCAAATCTTTGCCCTAGTTAGCTCCCCTAACTCCTTTCCCCCTTTAATATTGTCCCTTAGGTGCTGGCCACAGGGCTGAGTGCCCTGTACTCTTCATTGCCCCGGAAGATTGAGGTTCCAGGGGATGATTGGCACTGCTTGCGACGGGAAGACTGGATAGGAGTGCCAGCCCTTGCACTCTTCATGAGTTCCCTGGAGTTCTGCAATGCAGTCATTCAGGTAGGAATGGGGCCCTAGGGGGTGTGGCCCTTGGTCATTTTGGGAAGCTGGGTAGGGTGCATACCCTGGAGTTCTGTTCTAGCCTCTCTTAGGCTTAGGATGTCTGTCTTTGTTGTGTCGCTCTGCTTCCTTCCAGACAGTGGACGCTTCATAAGCCCTTTATTCTTTCCTGTACCACTCACTATAGGTGGCTCACCCCCTGGTGCAAAAGCAGTTGGTTGATTATATTCATAATGGGTTCCTGGTGCCTGTCATGGGCCCTGCCCTGCACAAGGTAAGAATTGTACACGTCAAGGCATTGAAAAGGCTGGACTAAGGGTTGTGACATCAGTGAATGGGTCAATATGGGAGGCAGTGGGTAGGGTAGTTCTCCCATTTTCCCTGTTTGATCCTTCTTGTTCCCTAGAATTAAGAGAAAACGAATCATTGTATGTGCAGGGAAGCCTCAAGTCTTCGAACTTTCCCTTCCCTTCGTCTAGACCTCTGTGGAGGAGATGATTGCTAGTACTGCCTATTTGGAACTTTTCCTGCGGAGTATCTCAGAGCCTGCCTTGCTCCGTACCTTTCTGCGATTCCTGTTGTTACACCGGCATGACACCCACACCATCCTTGACACCCTTGTTGCCCGAATTGGCAGCAACTCCCGGGTATGGCTCTTCCCTTTCTCCTGGCTTACCTGGGTGAGCCATCCCTCTGACCTGTTTTTGAAGGATGTTCCTGGTCTTTAGTTTTCGTGTCTGGCAGTCACTTCAAGGTGGCACTTAGTAGCACATTTTTTTTTTTTTAACCATTTTGAGTAAAGAATTTAATATACTCCCCATATTTTAATATGTGAATGTTCAACACAGTTATCCTCTCTGGGTGACTCTGGTTGCTCATTTTAAGGCTGTAGGCTTTGGCCTGGTTCAGAGCTTATAATGTAGTATTGCCCTGAGGCTCTCTTCGGAGGTTTATCACTTGTGTGCTGCTATAGGTGATTTGAAATCACTTTGTGTTTTGCGTCTACATGAATAGATGACCCATCTGTTCCTAGTAGGCTTGCCTTCTTCCCCTTTGGATTGGCTGCATTTGAACTACAGTCAGAGCACACATTCACTCCCTGCACACTTAATATTCTCTCCTTCTGACCATTTGTATTGATAGTGACATACACTCTTTGCTGTGTGGGGGACATAATGATAGTTCTTGCTGACTTGTTAGAGCTTACTTTATGGAGACTATAGATAAGCAAATATGTTCATAAAATAGTTGAAAATTGTGGATACTGTTGGGAAAAAAAAATCCAAGATGCTTAGAAAATAGTGGGGTGATCGAAGCAGACCTCTCTACAGGGGTGATACTGAGCTAAGAAAAAGGTCACGGAGTTAGCTATTAGATATCAAGTGGAAGAGCAGTCTCGGCAGAGGGAGCAGCATGAAAAGGGTATGCAATGTGTTATGAATGTAATGCATTTCAGGAAGCAGAGCAGTATGACTAGAGAGTAAGTCCAGGGGAGAAGGGAGAGTTGAGAGCAGAGAAGGTTCTAATCATACATGGACTTAAAGGAGGAGAGGAGAGAGGAGAGAGAAAAGAGGGGAGAGGATGCATGTGTTTCTGGTGTCAAAGGCTTAATTTTATAAAGATACCAAAGTTTTATTTCTCCTTTTTTTTTTTTTAAATCTTTTTGAGACGTGGTCTCCCTATAGCCCCAGCTGGCCTTGGAACTCACTCTGTAGACCAGGCTGGCCTTGAACTCACAGAGATCTGCCTGCCTCTGCCTCCTGAGTGCTGGGATTAAAGGCGTGCGCCACCACGCCCAGCTTATTTCTCCGTATTCTTAAGGTATGCCATGCTATGGTCTGTTTGGCCTCATGGAATGTCCTCTTCGTATTTAGAGAGTTAATTTCCTGTTTCCTTCAGGTTCTCTCCCACCTCACCCCCCTTTGTGTTTATATGTTGTTCTTTCATCTTATCTGAACTTTGTTGGTTATCCTTCACTTTTAGTCCTTAGCACTTATTTCTGTTAGTCTCTAATTTGATTCTTTGGTTTTAGGAGCTTTTTTGTGTTCTACGGAGTTACTTCTTAGTCCCTGTTCTTGGAGGAACTAGCTCTTCTGATGATAGGACACCATGCTAAATCTGCTGATGCTAAACCTGTTGATGCTTTCTTTTCTACCATTGGGTCCTTACAGTGCCTGGGTTTGTAACTTAAATATCTTGCTTTTTATGCCTTGAAGTGAATCACTGTGGCAAACTTATCTGTGGGCTTGATAATGTTAGTTTCTAATTGATGTCATACCAAATTACCACAGACTTAGTGACCTGGAACAAATTTATTATCTTTTAATTCTGGAGTATGTATTTGGGTTGTAGGTAGAATTAATTTCCTTGCAGTTTTGAAACTGTCATACCTATTTCCTTGCTGGTTGGCTGTTGTAGACCAATTTGAGCTTGATTCCCTTTTTCCATCTTCAGAGCCAGAAATGATGGGTCACATCCCTATCATGTTTTGATGTCTTTTCTACCCCCCCCTTTTTTTTTTCCACATATTTTCATATAATGCTGTAACTCAAAGCCAAGCTTTGTGCATGTACTCTATCACAGAGCTATACTCTATGCCTCCCCAGGATCTATAGTCTTGTTTATAAGATTTTATTTTTATTTATGTGTGCATGTCTGTGTGAGTGTATGTACGTAGTTGTCCAGGTGCTCACAGAGACCAGAAGAAGGCGTCAGATCTCCTGGAGATGGAGTTACAGGCTCACAGCTGCCAGTGTGGGTGTTGGGAATTGAATTTCAGACCTCTGCAAGAGTGGCATGTGCTCTTAAGCACTGAGCCATCTCTTTATTCCTGGGGTCCATAATCTTAATAACATGTGTAAAGTCCTTTCTGCTGTGTAAGTAAAACATGTATATGTTCGTCAGATCAGGATCTTTGAAGGACTGTCCTGCCTTGAGTACGTCCTAATTTTTCTTTGCTAATTAAAGTTGTCATTTAGGGTAAGCCAAAAAAAAAAAAACCTGAACTGAATTGAAAAATGTATGAAATGCACAAAGCATCAATAAAAAAAAAAAAAAAAAAAAAAAAAAGGATAAGCCTCCTAAATACACATGTTGCCTAAAATATGAACTATGTTATCTTTTTCCTATTTTGTGGTCGACTTAATTTTCTTACCATCATTTAGAAAATTAGTAACATCAAGGCTATAGAAGTAGTGCCCTAGACTGAAATTTACTGGTGGTCTTTTAGGGAGACCAGGTTGTCTTACATATTTGCCATACGGCACATAGGTGCTGTGTGGATTCAGAGCAGTGAAGCTTAGCTTACCATGTATCTGTTATTTTTGCCTAGCTGGAAATGAATAAGCCTTCTTTTCTAAAACAAAAGGTTTCTCCTGCCCTGGACCCACCCACTTTTTCCTTTTCCTGTCAGTTGCCCTGAGCTTTTCTTTATCCTACCTTCTGAGATATACTGGATTGGAGAAGTGAGGTGACTCAGACTATGTGCTCATGGCTCTACTTACTTCCCAGTTGGGATTCTTCCAGGTTCTCTCTGGTTCCTTATTGGTATCCATTCAAATTACTGTGTTACTGTAGTCCCTGCTGACAGGCATTTACTTGATTATCATGTTGTAGTTTCTTGTTAGTCATTTAGTTTGTTACAGTATTTCTTAGTGGCTGTTTTCTTAGGGTCTTACTGGAACATTGATGGACTCTCATCAGACAGGCATATGTTGGCAGTGTCTGTGGATATATATGTGGTCTGTAGAATTCCATTGGATTTGACATATGATTATTTTCTGTCTATGAATAGTGAAATCTTGCCTGTAGAGATTATGTGATCATCTACTCAATACTTGTGTAATGATTATATGCTAGGGTTTGGCTCACATGTTGTTCTATGGGTAGGTCGGTTGGGCCTGGGGATGAGGGAAAGGGAGTTTCCATTTGGTGAATAGTTTGGAGGACAAAGAGCTCCCATGCTGACTCCCTCTCTTCCACTCCTCAGCTCTGCATGGTCTCTCTGAGTCTCTTCAGGACCCTTCTGAACCTCAGCTGTGAGGATGTTCTGCTGCAGCTGGTTCTCAGGTACCTGTGAGGGCTGGGCTGAAGGATGGTTGACCCGCTGGGCTTTGTGTTTTGTTGGGTACTGGGCTATTTTGGGATTGCTTATGAGTGTCCTTATGAAGCCTGGCTTGGCCATTGAGTTCACTTGGCCTGCTCTTGAGGTGCTTTCTTTCCTTATCCACCATGTGTTCCCTGTCTGCTGTCTCCCAGGTATCTTGTCCCATGTAACCATGTGATGCTGAGCCAGAAGCCAGCCGTGCGTGATGTAGATCTTTATGGACGAGCAGCTGACAAGTTTCTCTCCCTAATCCCACGCTGCTGTCGACACCATGCCCCTAGCTCACCTCGTCCAGAGCATGCCTCATGGGCACGAGGTGGGCCTAGCAGAGATGCAGGGAGAAGGGAGGACGTCACGGGTATGGCCTGGGTTCTGGGGTTGCCTAGCAATATGGCAGGGCTAGGGTGAGGGGAGGAAGGTGGCCGCGAGTGGCAATCCTTTTTGTGGGGAGGTTGATGAAAGGTCTTGCAGGGAAATTTTAGGGTGGACTTCTGGGAATAGCTGTTCCTCATCTTTATTTCAGTCATTTGTTCTGTCTGGATTTTTTGACGGATGGTGGTAGTGAGAGGGGGTGATGGATTAAGACAAAGTTCATCTGGAAGTTGAAGAGGCAGCCCTCAAGACAGCTTCCTATTCTGTCTCCTCAGTGCTTTCTCTTTAGTCTTGCTAGATGTCTTACCCTCTTTTCTTGGGCCCCTGTCTCCTTGATTTCTCTTATGTTTTTTATTCCCCCTAAAGGCCCTGGAAGCCCAAGTGTTGATTCCTCTTCAGTGGTAACTGTGCCTCGGCCCTCCACACCATCTCGTTTGGCTCTGTTTCTTCGACAGCAGAGCCTCGGTGGTTCCGAGTCCCCAGGCCCAGCCCCTCGTTCACCAGGGCTTGCTGCATCTCCAACTTCCAGTCCTGGCCGTAGGCCGAGCCCTGCAGAGGAGCCTGGTGAGCTGGAAGACAATTACCTGGAGTATCTTCGTGAGGCACGCCGTGGTGTAGACCGCTGTGTCCGAGCCTGTCGAACCTGGTCTGCCCCCTATGATGGCGAGCGGCCCCCTCCTGAGCCTAATCCTCCTGGCTCCCGGACTAAGAAACGCAGCCTACTGCCTGAGGAGGACAGGAACAATGTGGGAGAAGGGGAGGAGGAAGAGCTAGGGAGTAGGGGACAGGGGGTGGGTATAGGGGAGGTCCCTGGCCACCTGCCCCCACCCCAGCTCAATGGAGTGCCTGGGCCATGGCCAGAGGGGCCCAAGAAGGTTCGTCTAGTGCCACGACTGGTGCCACAGGAAGGAGTTGGGGAGTTACTAGAGTGCACCTCCGGGGGCCTGGCAGGACTAGAGAGCTTTGGGCAAGAGCTCCGGGAGCTGGAGGTGGCATTGAGCAATGGTGGAGCTGGCTCAGAGCTTCCTTTAGAGCCTCCACTACCTCCTGAAGAGGAGGAGGCCTACGAGAGCTTCACGTGCCCCCCTGAGCCCCCTGGCCCTTTCCTCAGCAGCCCTTTGCGGACCCTCCACCAGCTGCCGAGCCAGCCCTTCACTGGTAAGCTACTTAGCCAAGGCCCTCTCCTGTGTACTCCGCATGATCTTGACATGTTTGTGCTGATTTATGAGTCTTTTTGGCAATGTCATTTCTGTATACTTGCCCATGCCTCCTCCATTTTGCTTGAGTACCATCTTCATACATACCACATCATACTATGCCCTGGTGTTTGTTGATATGTCTTCCTATGCTTGTGCTGGTTTGAATATTGACTTAGTCTGAGCCTTGTATATCCTAATCTGCATGTTACTCCTCTTCCCCCCCGTCTGGCCATTTCCTGGGATTTGTAATTAGGATGCTCTGTGTTTGGTGTTTTCTGATAAGTGATAACACAACTGAACTATATGGAAGATGTTTGTACTATCCTGTGTGAAAGGCACACATGAACCTCTGTTTTGTGCCATTCCTACCTTTATGTGTATCTGGATGTTGATGTCTTTGGTTAGGTCTCCTATGGGCCAGAGTCAGCTCTTGTGGTGTTTTCCTTCCCACTTAGCATCTTTCTTAAAGAAGGACCTGATTTCATTCCTCATGTCTATTGTCCTTGTATCTTCTTGGTTGTCATGATTGTCCAAGAAACTGTCTTAAGGACTTGTGATTAATGACGGGGGTGGGGGTGGGTGGATGGAAATGAGAGAGGGAGGGAGGGAGGGGGGAGAGAGAGAGAGATAGGAATGAGAAAGAGAGGGAATGAATATGAATGAGAATGGATTCCTCTTTAAGGGCAAATCATAGAACATGGTTCAGAGTGTACCAGATGAGCCCTTTTGGGTTGATACCCTAGGGATTAGAGCTGACCTGAGTTGTTGGGCTAGCTCTTTGTTTTGTTTCAGAGCTAGACAAGCTTTCATCTGGCTCTAATCCATACCTTATATGGAAAAATAAAAAATTGGGACACAGCACAGTGGCTAGGGCTATGACCTTAGCCTTTGTATTAAGCACCCCTTAATTTAGCATTCTGCCTGCCATTGGTGCATATAAATCACTTGATATTGGCACATTGTGAAAACCCAACAAATGGTAGCTTTTCACTAGATTTAATAATCTCTGGATCATGGCAGATCTAACTTTACTAAGGCAACCACCCATTTTAGTTGTTGGCTGTAAGGTTTTGATGCCACGTATCTTGCTAAGGCCTGGGATGTGCTCACTATCCTGATGTGGCACTGGGGCTTCTGCTCTGGAGTCATCTTTGCAGGTTTTGTCGCAGTCTTGAAGTATTAACAAATGCTTCTGTTCTTTTTCTTCTTTGTAAACTCCCAGGGAATGACGGACAGAAGGACAAAGTTATGGATTATTTCAGAGTTGACTGTTAAGCTAGTGTTGTTTCTGAACTAAGACTAGTCATACGGACACTTAAAGTAGATGGTTGTGTAAGTTCTTTTTAGGATTGAGCACCTCTTGCCCTTCATTAATGTTACAGTTTTAGGTAATACTCCTTTTACTCTACAATCCCCCATCAGAAATGCTGTGATGGTTCTAGTGATGGTAATACGCCTTGAGGCATTTCTTCCAGTAGAGAGTACTTCTCTCTGTCATCCTCTCTCTACCAGTCTGTCTTGAGTCAGTTTTCTGTGCCCTTGAACTAAGCCATATGTTACAGAGTCTAGCTTCCCTCCTTGATTCCTATCTAGTCTGTTCCTCTAAAGACTTATCTCCTGGCTTTGAGTTTTGTTGTTCATAGTCCCTTTGTCTTTGCTATATCTTTTTTTTTCCCTCACCATGTTAGTGTTACTTTGTCTTATGTGGAACCTGATTCTGCCTTTTTCGTTTTCTCTGCTTATTCTTCTATTGTGTTCTTGGGGGAAACTCTTAAAAACTGATAATTAGAATACAGCTTGTGATTATAATGAAACAAATTGCCAGGTCTTAGATGTAATATTTCACATTTCCGTCTCTTTGGTTCTCTTAATCATCTTATGAGGTAGGTATATTTCCTTATTATCAAGTAGGAAACTAAACATTGGAGATGTTTCACTTCTCCAGTCATAGGGTGAGGCTGAAATCTCTGACTCCAGAGCCTAAGATCTGGCTCTTCACTTCCAGTGTGTGTGAAGAAGGCATCTGGACTTACATGGGTCTCTGTGGTGTCTGCTCCCTTATTCGTTCCAGAATAAGTGGTTGCAGGTCATTTAAAGACACCCAGGGTACTGACATTTACTTTCATCTAGTGGGGTCTCTTAGGGGAGGAATGCGTGTGATGTGCATTGCGTTCAGGCCTTATATCCTTGTGCCCACCCCCTCCCAGGCCCCTTCATGGCTGTGCTCTTTGCCAAACTCGAGAACATGCTGCAGAACTCCGTCTATGTCAACTTCCTGCTGACGGGGCTGGTGGCCCAGCTGGCCTGTCACCCCCAGCCCCTGCTCCGCTCTTTCCTGCTCAACACCAACATGGTCTTCCAGCCCAGTGTCAAGTCCCTGCTGCAGGTGTGCGATGCATGCATGCATGGGTGCGTCCAGGCTTGGTGTGGGCCAGGCCTGAAGCTGGAGTGACCTTGGGTGGGCTGGGAACAGGCCCAGTGGGTGAGAGGCCTGCGTCAGTGTAGCCGCCAGAAATGTCATGAAGCTGTGCTTTATAGGTGCTGGGCTCTGTGAAGAATAAGATCGAGAGCTTTGCGGCCTCCCAGGATGACTTCCCTGCTCTGCTATCCAAAGCCAAGAAGTACCTCATTGCCCGTGGCAAGTTGGACTGGGCTGAGGGTCCTACAGCAGGACCTGTCTCCCGCCGCTCTGATCCCTTAGGTGAGGCCTATCCTCCCATCCCTTCCCTATCCTCTGTAGACATCTCAGTAGCCAAGGGTATTTGAGCTCTTAATAATTAAAGGTGAAACTGTATTCCAGAAATTGGAGGGTTGTAGAAAATTTGAGTCTTCATGTTTGTTGTCAAGTTTCGGGTCAGAAGCTAGAGTAGTTTTATTAAGAGCTCAGTCAGCAGTGCCAGTAAAAATTGCATTAGGATTAAGGGACAGGGAAGGAGACAAATCTGTAGGTCAAAATTGTGAGAGAATAATTAAGGACATGACACATGTTCTTGAGAGGTGGGTAGGAATTAGGTAGGTATAGGAATATTCTGCGTTCTTTTGTTCAAAAGACAGCCTGGACTTTTTAGTTGCAGCAGGGTATTGTAAAAGTCTGTGGAAGAGTTGGTGATAGGCTGGAAAGATATGGCTGAAAAGCTTGTAGAGTGGAAGTTAGACTGGGCAGAAGTTGTGATCTTTTAGGGGGAACCAAGGTAGAAGATTTCAAATACGGATGTGATGAGTAATTACAGGTGAACTGGAGCAAAGAGCAGGAACTTGGGAAGAACAGTCGGTGTACGGCTTGGACTGGAGCAGTGCGAAAGAAAAGGATCCCTTGATTCTTTTTGAAATTTTGGCAGAATTTGGTCAGTGGTTGTGGTGATAAGGAAGAATTAAATATGACAGTCTGAATTCTTGAGCTTACAGGTTAGTGCATGAGATAGAAGACTTGGAACAAAGTATTAATGTTGAGGTAAGGACAGTGAAATACAAAGTTGGGGATGGAAAATCACAAATCATGGGGGGTGGGGGGGAGAAGTTTCAGAGGTTCTCCCAGGTAGTGATAGCCAGAAAGGATGAAAAGGTAGGAAGGGCAGACTGTAGCTAGAGGAAGCTATAGACCCATGTAAGGTGCCTGTTGAGTCCCCCAAAATAGATAGGGTTAGAAACAAAGCAGGATGGGGTTTGGAGAATTTGAGATGAGGTTGAGGAGGAGTGACACCCTGCTTGTGAAGGGCTCTGGATGCCAGGTTAATATATCTCTGTTATCTCTGTAACCAATATTAGAGCTAGGGAATAGAGACTCATGATACAAGGACTAGAGTCTAGACTAGATAGTAATCATGGATCCAGACCTTGGACTCTGACAGAATATTAGCCAGAGGACAGTGTTTTAGATAGCTCATTTGAATCTTAAGTTAACAGGAAGTTGTCTGGGCACAGCCAGTGGGATGGGTATGATGGGACTGATGAATGATGAAGTGTTAGTGTAGGTGAGGAGATCTCCCAGGGGCAGCGTGGTACAACAGAAATGAAGTACTCTGAATTTCAGGTGTACATACAGCCTCTGTTGGTGTTAAAGGAGTAGAAGATGTGGGTTAGCTATAAGTAGGTGGAAGAAGGTAGAAGTGGCTCTGTGTAGTTCTGGAGGGTGACAGGAAGAACGAAGTAAGGACATATTATGGGTTAAAGGGAGATCTTGGTGGTGGTAGAGATATCATAAGCAAGAATTTTTCAGAAGGAGGGGACATGGAGAAGGAAGGAGTCATAGCTGGGAATAAAGTGCTGGCTGGTGAGGAGGCTGGGTAGAGGGGAAAAGGCTGAGCTGGCAGCATTTTGGTGTTATAGTGAGGAAAAAAGATCTCTCCTAAGTCCTCAGAGTTAACCTTCAGAGACAAGACAAGAAATGGACCCCAGAACTGATGTCCACGTCTTGTCAGCTTGTTCTTCATTCTTCCAGAACCCTAGTGGAGACATTGAGGAGCCTAGGGGCACTGGAGTGTCTGCTCTCCCAGCTGAGGGCAGGTTCCCTGATACCCGCACCTTCTTGATATCCCTGTTTATTCCCAGTGAGGAGCCGGAGGCCATCCTTGGGGGAGTTACTCCTGCGGCATGCACACAGTCCAACCAGGGCCCGGCAGGCGGCACAGGTTCTTCAACCTGGGCGAGACGGAACAGGACTTGGACTAGGTGGGGGCTCTCCTGGGGCTTCAACTCCAGTTCTTCTTCCCCGGGGTGGGGCCTCTGAGCGCCAAGGTGAGGCTCTGCGAGTCAAGAATGCTGTCTACTGTGCAGTCATTTTCCCCGAGTTTCTCAAGGAGTTGGCTGCCATCTCCCAGGCCCATGCTGTCACCTCGCCTTTCTTGTTGGATACTTCAGAGGAGGTATCTGGCCCTCCCACATCAGGCTTTGGGCCTCTCAATCCTTAATTTTCTTCCATGGACAATCAGGACCTTTGGTGGCCTGGCCTGAATTCCAGGACACGGGATCCTTTTTTGTTTGGAGGCAGTGGCAAATGGACTTTTTAATTTATTTCAGATGAATGTTTTATGAGAACTTGTTGCAATATGTATAAAAGGGAAATCTCTATTCTGTGCTCATTTTTCTTTGCCACCTTTTACTGTGAAGGTTGTACATAGATGGGGATATCAGCCAGGGGTATTTTCTCTCTGGTGATGACACTGATGACAGGGTTTCAAGCTAGCCCTTTTACTCTTAGAGGGTGAGAGGACTTGAAGCTTAGGGAAAAATGGAGACTTCTTTCCAGACCTTAGAAGGAAGAAGCACACAGGCCCAGGGTGCTTTGGGGGAGCAGCAGCTGATGTTTACTGGGGACTAGTATCCCTGTGCAAAATCTTGGGGGTCTTGCCCCCTGCATCTCTTGCCTCAACTTCAATCGTCGCTGTCGAGCTCTGAGGACAGACCCTGCAGCAGGGGCAGGGACATGGAGTGCTGGTCGGGGTCCCCGGGGCCCCCGGGGCCCCCACCCTGGGCTCACCCTGGGGGGTTGCGGGGACTGAAGAGCCAGTTGTCTGCTAGGGTTGGGGATAGTCACAGCTTGACTCCTGTCCTGCTCCTCCTCCCTAGTCCCTCCCTTCGGTCCTCTGTACTACCCCTTCCCCCCATACCCTTAACAAGGCCATTCTTCCACCTTACCCTCCCTTTGCTCCCTCAGTCTATCCCTTCACCACGGTCCTATGCACATTCTAGGATGCCACACTCATTCCTGGGCTCTGTTCCCTGTGCCCTCACCCTCCAGTTGTCTGCCCCATCCCTCATCTTCATTCCCCCTAGCAGTACCTGAAGGCACATAGGGGCCCCTGCGGAACAGATTTTGGCCCTTATAGGAGAATCTGGTGGGTCTGGCTTCTGGTCCTTCTTGGGAGGTGGTGTAGGTGGGCCTGGGACTGGTGGAGACACCTCAGCAACTTCAGGGGTATCAGTAGGTGCTGATGTGGTGGCCAGAGTTGATAAGCTAAAGCTAGGTCTAATCCAGTTGGCCCCATGAGGCAGTGGGTCTTTGGTCAGAGACTTCTGTGGTCCCAGCACACCCTTGGGCTGCAGTGAAAACTTGAGGCAGGAAAAGGCAATAGGCAGTGACTGCTGTAAATGGAGGAGCTGGGGCCCGTGGGCTGTAGGCAATAGCCCTAGCTGCAGCCAGGTGCAGGAGAAGACCTCGTAGATGATGTAGATGCTGTGGGTGCTTCGGAGCCAGGGAAGAGTCTGCTGTAGGCTTACCTGCCCTGGTGGCAGCAGCAGGAAGGCAACCTTCTTGTGCAGGCCTCCCATGTGTAGGCGGATCCGTCAGGGCTGCCCGTCCAACATTCGAGTTTCTTCATAGGCTATCTCGGCACGGCCATTTGGTGAGTATTCCCAAGTACAGTGGGCAAAGACACCCTCAGACCCTGCCTGTTCCAGAAGATTTGGTAGCAGCCCTACTGATTTGAGTGCCCTTCGGCCCTGCCGACCTGGCAAAGCCAGGCGGGTGTGGGCTGGACGGGACTGTTTCACTAGCACGCCCAGTAGGTCATAGCAGGCTGCATCGGACAGGAAAGGTACTGCCACTACACTGGACCCAAAGCGCTCCTCGATGACCTGCAGGTGGCCAGTTTATAAGTCAGGGACTGAGTTAAGGTCAGAAATTTAACTTGTATTGTCTAAATTGACCTTCCCACCATTGTTCAATGTTCAAGTATATCTCTACTATAGGCCCATACTTAGACTTCTTATCTCCCCATTCCTCCTATAGCAAAACCTAGAGCATCTTATTTTGTGCCTCATTTTGCTAGATACTAGGATACATGAAAGAATGAGACTTTATCCTTGTCCTCGTGTAGCTCATATAGTGGAGGAGACAAGTGTAAAATATAGTGGGCTAAGTAAATACCACGAGGGTGTGAAGAGGACAAGTGATTTAACAGCCTTTGTGTTTTAGAGAAAGAGGCCCAAAGAAGGTTTCTAGCAGTACTTGAGTTTTGGAGGAATTAAGCAGGTTGGACAGTGGTCATTCCTACTAGAAAGGAGAACCAGTGAAAAGAACCCTGACCCTTCAAATCATGGCACATGTAGGAACACATTTCATGTGGCTTGCATGTAAAGTACAAAGAGGGAAAGACACCCAGGAACGAAGCTATGAAAGGAAAGCCTTGTGTGTATGTCGTTTGTGAGTGATGAGAATTTTATCCTGAGGGCAGTGGGAAGCTACTTGTGGGCCCTGGGTGGAAGAGACAGGATCAGGACGATTTTTTAGAAAGCTGATTTTTTCTAATGAGCATAAAACAAGCAGTTTAACACTTGCAGTAATACAAGCAAAACATGATGAGTCCCTGGACTAAAATAATGAGAAGTTACAGAATTGGTAGAACTTGGTCTCTTAATGTCTTAATGGGTCTGGAAAAGAAAAAAAGGAATCTTCAAGGATAATAGCTAGCTGATTGGTTACATGGGTAATATTCACAAAAGATGGGTCTATAAAAATAGGTTTGTAATGTAAGGTCTTTGTCTAGGAACTGTGACAGTCACTTATTAGTATATTTTCCACCTGAGCTGCAAAAAGATAGGTCTTTCAGTGAATTTGAGGCCTAGTCTTTTATTGTTCTATTACGCATTTGGCATTACCAATTCCTTAGGTTTGTCATTTAGTTTTTATTTGGGGTTTGTGTGCTTGGTATAACCAGTTTTGGAGAGTAGCTGGAAAACCTATAAAATCCACTTTAGTAATTATATATACTTGGCTATTACAATTTTAACTCATTCAGAATTTCATTGGCTGAGCTTTCTGGCTCTGAGTTAACGCTAGAGAGTAAGGGTACACAGAAATCCCTCCCTTGGTTCTTTAACATTTGAACCCCATGATGAAAGTGGTCTCCCCCAATCCCTCATGTCTGTGCTCCCCAGTGGTCCCCTAAAACTGTTTAGCTTTTTTTATGACATGAAACTGTCTTTGAAGTGCTGCCCTATAGTATTGAAAGAAATTAGAGCACTCAGAGGTGCCTTCCACATTTATCCTGTACGTGTCCACCCTGATTCATTTACTGAAATAATGTAGTGAGGTTTCCTTTTATAATTTTTTTTTCATAGTGAAAGACCCCATTTACTTTCATTATAATTTTAATTAGCCCCATTTAGGTCCGAACTTCAGCACCATTGATACCAGTGACTAATTCTTGGGAAGACCCCCTGCTTTGCTGTTGTTTGCGTCCCAGGCCTCTGTAGTGGCATCTTCCCAAGGAATGGGAGTTAAATGCCACTGAGGCTGCTTTGAGTCTGGTGGATGCTGCTTAAAATGGTGATTTACACTTGGGAGTGCACATTTCTCTTTTTCTTCTCCTGGAGTCTGTGTGCTCTGCCTTTAATTAGTATGCTCTTCATTTACCCATCCACCTGCTAATTCATTCAGGTATTTTGTACCTTTTATATGTCAGTTGCTACTGCTACTATTGTCTCAGACTTCCCTACCTCTTCCTACACATAAACTGCCATAGATGTATCAAGATTACACTTTGTCACTTTCTCTTTAGTCTCTACTTACCTTATCTTTGACGAGGGCCCAAGTGGCATCTGCTTCATCCAGTGTTAGCATCTGTGGGGTACTGACCAACATGGTAGGGGATGGGAAGGATTGGGCAGGGTTGTGGCTGCTGCAGGAACCCCCAAGCTGCCCAGGGAGCCAAGGCCCCTGACCTGGGCTGTGACTTACTAGCATGAGGTCATAGAGGTCCTGGTAGGTGTCTTGGATACAGAGTGGACATTAACTCCACAAGCTTCATTGCAGCCTGTGGATCATTATTCCCCCTTTTTTCTTTTTCCCCTCCTTTCGTTCTCCTTTGCCCTTTCATTTTTCCTGTCTTGTTCTAGCCTGCCTCCTCTTCCTCTCTGTTTCTGTACAGGAGGCTGGCCTCCAACCTGCAGTCTTTCTGCCTTAGCCTGGGATTGGATCCTGCTCCTAAATTGCCTCCTGTTTTGGGAGACGAATATGCAGTATGTTCTCTCAGTCTCTGTGTTTCTGTCTCTTCCCATTTTTAGTTCAACCATGGGTTGAAATGTAGGCAAAGACTTATACACATAAAATAAAAAATAAATTTAAAATACTTTTTTAAAATTTGTAATATAAAAATGACACTGAAAAAAATCAGTGATTCTCAACTTTGAATACACTTGGAAATTAATGGGATACTTAAAATTTACTAATCTGTGTTCTGTTGAAATTCTGATTTAATTCGTATGGGGTGTGCCTGGGAATCGTAACTTCTAAAGTGCTAGTTTGAAACCAGTTATTAATGAGTGGGTTATAAATGCAGTGGAAAGCAGGTGTGTGTGGGAGGTGCCATGCTGAGTACTGACAGTGTGGAGAGCAAGAGCTAAATGGATAATGTTTCCTTAGTAACTGGCAGGAATTTTCAGGCAGCCAGAATTACCCAGGTACACATGAGGAGGGTTTTCTTCATGCTCCACTCCTTGTTCCCGGCTCATCTATGTGTAGTATTTCTCTCCCACTCTATCAGTTTTCTCCCCATGTGTCTTTGATTTCAACCTAGTATTTTGCCAGAGAAGAATAACCTCAAAAAATAACTCCAGAATCTTTGTAGTGGCCATTTTCCCGCTCTATACCTTGTCTTTCTAGAGTCCTCTTTCTGAGGTCCTTTAGAGGTCTCCTTTGTGCTCAGGAAGACTTGTGTGCCTGGAGCGGAGGGGGGTATCCTCTTCCAGCTTGACCTGGACTGAGGAACCGTTCTGCAACTGGCTATCACCTGAGCGAGCTGAGGTCCAGTGTGTGTTATGTGAACAGAATGGTTCTCCAGTGATGGAAAGAGACTTCTCCTTGCAGAATTTTTAATAAATTGGTTTTAGGGAAAAGCAAACATCCTCAGATAGTGCTAAATGTATGGGCCCTGGGTCTTTGAGCAAATATCTGAAGGTGGGGCTTGGTTCTGTTTCTAGGAGGAGAATCAATGTTAAATATTTGTTATGCTCAGTGCTAGGGTCTATCCCAGTGACCGAGTGTATTATCTTAGGTAATTCTTTTAGGAACTTTTTGTTTTTGTTGTCTTTTGTTGTTTTAGACAGGACCTCACTGTGTAGGCCAGGACGGCCATGAACTGACTGTGTAGCTGCAGGCTGGCCTAGGACCCAGAACAATCTTCCTGCTTCAGCCTCCTGAATGCTGCGATTATAGGTGTGCATCACTGTGCCCAGGTTCTTTTAGGAACATTTTGCAGTAGGTATTACTGCTTCATTTTACAAGTGAAGAAAAGGCTCAGAAAAGTTAGTCTAAGGCATTCAGTTAGTCTAGGGTTCAAACCTAAGCCTGGTGGATTACAGCTTTGACCATTAAATAATAGTTTCTTTAGGTAAGAATGGAATAATTGTGTTCCCTTGGCTCACTTTAGTGTGTGGTGGGAGAGTTGCATATGGTTTAGTGAGAAGGAAGTGGGCAGAATGGGAGAGCAGCCACAGCAGGGCCAGTTGAGAAACCTTGTTTCTTAAGATGACTGAAACCAGGTTCCTAGTGTCTGTTTAGCAACCCTTTTTCCCCCAGCCTGCCTTTGATATTAAAGATCTAATCCAGGCCTTGTGCATGTTAGGGAAACTTGTTTTATTTTTTTCAGACAGTGTGTCACTGTGTAGCTCAGGCTGGCCTCCCTCTTGTGATATCTCCTGCCTTATGAGTGCTACAGTTACAGGTGCATACCAGTATACCTGCCCCAGCATACTGTTTTAATTCCGGTTGGCAAGGAGAGGCTGCATAGTATAGTGTACTCAGCACCTCTGTTCTCTTTGGAAAGCAATTCTGATGAGGACAACTGAAGTGGAATAAGAGAGAGAGAAGGATGACAGACAGCTGTGTACTTCTGTACCGCTGCAATGTACAGACAGTGAAGTGACCAAGGGACAGGGAAGAAGGATGCATATGTAGATAGCCAGGGGAGTCCAGAATGAGAAAAAGTGGGTAAGTTTTGGTGCAGGGCTAAGTTGTTGGTCATACAGGAAATGGAGGATCTTTTAGACTTTTGCTCATGGACATGGGCTCAGAGTGAAAAGTGGGTTCCGATAAACTCAGAAGCCTTTATCCTCTGCCTTTTTCTTGGTTTCTAATAGTCATGACAAATTTTCTAGTCTCCCTGAATTCTAGACTGTTCTATCTTAACAGTAAGTAAGTCTGTCTTTTGTTTTTGCTCAGAATCTGAGACTGAAAGATACCGAAGGAAAACAAATGACATCTGAGTCCTGGAAGGAGGTGGTGAGCCCAAGGGTTGGGCTGTTTGGGCCATATCTGCTGGGATTTGCTTCCAGTGGCATCATTCTGGGGTATCCTGGGGAACAAGGCACCAATTGCCTGCAGGATATCAAAGGATGACCGGAAAGAAGCACATGAGACTGTTTATTCAGAGAACATGAGCTTCTCTGAATGAATCTCTTAGGCAGTATAAGATAGTGTTGATGGTAAAGATTTTAGTGATAAAGAGCCCTAACAAGTCTCCTCACTTGTTCCACATTGCAGACACAGTTATACAAATTCTTATTGCTTTATTTTAAACTTTGGGGGATGGATATACATTATCACTGAGAACTTTTCAGTTTATCAAAGGGAATATATAATATATTAAGGACTATCTCAGTTGGGATTCAGGTCAGTGCCCTGTGCCCTGTAATCAATTGTATCAACATTTGCTCAGTTAAATACATGAGTATTTACACTAAATGAGATAAAGGCTACAAATAGAATCATAATAGTTAAGGTTTGAGCCAAAGTTATGAAAAACAAATGAACTTATTTCTTCAGAGATAGTTTATTTTGAAATTAGAGGTAATGGATTATGGGCATATAATTCAGTCTCAGGTTATTGTGAAGAATGAAAATGAGCTGGTAAAGCTTTCTGAACAGATCCCATGGTAGGTATGTATGCAACCTCAGTCCAACAAAACACAAATGTCCAAGTCAGAAGATTTTTGGCTTAAAGAAGAAACCATTGCCAACATAATAGCTTTGGAACAAGCTACTTTGGGGGACTGTGCACAACTGAGTTGAAGGTGCCTTAGAACAGTCTTCCTGTGGAGGGAGGATGACACAATTCATTGCTCATGGACATTGACTGCACATGATTTCCTTTTTCATGTATCGAAGGTAAAATGGTGTGTGTGTATGTATGTGTGACATGGGATTATTATACAGACATTTCTTTATATTTCTTTATAATGATGTAATAAATATGTTACTGCATACATGTTTGTTTACATCTCAATTATTTTCTCAGAATAGATTTATTGAAGGTAAATCTCTAAGAGAAGGGTATAGACATCTTAAAGAACTTGTGATCCATCAAGATTAGTATGTCTTTGTGTGTGTGGTGCATGTGTTTATGTGTGTGAGCACATGTGTATGCATGTGTGTTTAGAGAAGGCAGAGGTTAATGTTGATACTGCTCTTTGCTTTTATTTTTGGTTTTTCTTTTTAAGATAGGAGTCTCCCTGTATCCTCAGCTGGCCTGGAAAGCTCTGTGTAGACCAGACTGTCCTCAAATCTACCTGCCTCCTGAGTGCTGGGATTAAAGGTGTGCTGGTTTCACCTTATTTTTGGAGACCAGAGTCTCTCACTGAACCTGGAACTCATCGATCTGGCTAGGCGTGCTGGCCAGGAGTTCCAGGATTTCATCTGTCTCCACCAGTCTTCTCTATACTGGGTTATAAATGTGTATTTGAGGGGCTCATAGCTTGCTTACCAAACACTGTACCCACTGAGCTATCTGCTCCACCTTCAGGATTAGTATTTTTTTTTCCCCAAAAAAACATGGTGTTGAGGGCTTTTAAACCCAAAACTGTATGAAAAATTAGTTTTGAGAATGACTGAATTTACACATGGGTTGGCTAGATACTCTCCTTACCCATTTGGGTTCAGTGTGGTATTACTGAAGTCATGCAGCTTCTGAGCTACCTCTTTCTCCTTTATAAGGGTCCCCTATATAGCTCTAGAAATGACATCTTCCACTCTTCAGGTTAGCAGCTGCCTCTGTGTGGCATCCCATGGTGCTTGTCCAGCAATCTGAGCTTTGGGGTGGGTTTCTCTTGCTTCCGGGCTCTGTGGCTAACATCAGACTTGTGGTTATGATGATGTTCTTAGCTTGAGTCTGTCTCTGTAGGCTTAGCTTTCTCTGGCCTCACAACTTGAATTCCCTGCTGGTGTGAGAGACTTTGTTATACAATATTCCTTCCATGCTTCATTCTTAGCTGAAAACGACCCCCACCCTCATTGAGCAACACCATGCCACTTCCTGTTTAACATATCTGTGCTTAGGCAACTGCAGCAGTGTGAAATGGTCACATTTCATCATTACACCAGTGCATCATGCACTTTTAGTGACATTAGGCAGGACAGCTAGGGGTGCTATATTCTTGGCTGAGGGCACACACAAGGGCAGGTTGACAAGCAATGATGAGGACTCAACCCTAGGCAAGCAGATGAAACAGTTACAGTGATTTTCTTTGGGTTTGTTTATTTTTTTTCCATTTTTTTCCCCTGATGCCTGAAGTGTAGGCCAAGGGAAAGAAGTTCTATTTGGGGGACTTTGTTGGGATTGAGGGAAGAAGAAATAGCAATTACGTATAAGACCAAGAGGATTCTCTGACTGACAGTGTCTTAAATGCTATACTCTGGCTAAATTGGCACCACAGGGGACATTTTCCAGTCTTAGATGTGGAAGATGAGCCTGTATAAGTCTTTGAGGACAGGCTCACAACAGAGTCTGGGTCCAGGTGCAAAGAGGGGTGTGACCCTATTTGACACCTAAGGCAGCATTACACAAATTTGGGATCTGTAGAGAAGCATAGTGAGACTTAGTTTGAAATGATGGGGTGGGGATAGGAAAAGGAGACTTTCCTTCAGGTAGACTAGATCTTATGAACCACTTCCTTCATCTCATTTTCCCTGCATGTCAGTGTGCAGCCTCCCTGCCTCTGCCTCCTCTCAAGTCTACAGATGTCAGTGGTGTACACAGTGAGGCTTCATAGCAAATGCCTTTGAGTTATCACAGTTCTTTGCAGACAAGGGACAAACACAACTCGCACCCCCAGACTCTGAGCTGTGTTTCAGACACCACATCACCCCAAGTTCCCGTTACCTTCACTGTTCATCAGAACTGCTTTTTTCTGAATGTGAACATTTCAGTGAATCGGTCCCTGATCTGCTTTGTGCGGATCCCATAGATGAGAGGGTTGAGGGCAGGTGGCAGCAGCAAATAGATGTTGGAGAGAAGGATGTGCACAGGCTTTGGGACAGTGTGACGCCCAAAGCGGTGTGTGAGGTAGGAGAAGAGACCTGGCACATAGAAGGCCAGGATGACACAGATATGAGAACTACATGTACCAAAGGCCTTCGCACGGGCCTCCCGGGTAGGTAGCCGAAGCACAGCATGAGCAATGAGCCCATAGGAGCCAGCAATGCCTAGAATATCCACACCAGACACAGCCAATGAAAGTGCCAGTCCATATAAGTTGTTGGCTCGGGTGTTCCCCACCACCAACTCTACGACTGCCATGTGTGCGCAGTAGGCATGGTGGATGGTCTTGTTATGGAAGTGCTCAAATCGTGCCACCAGCAGAGGGAAAGGCAGCACAATGGCCACAGCTTTCAGTGTCAGTGCCAAGGCTCCATAGCCCACACGGGCCTTAGTAACCAAGATGGAGTAGTGCAGGGGACACCCCACTGCCACAGCACGGTCACAGGCCATGGCCAAAAGCACCCCGGATTCCAGAGCTGTCAGTGCATGTACAAAGAACATCTGAACCAGGCAGGCAGCATACTTCACAGGTTGGGGCCCAAGCCACAGTACAGCCAGCAACCCTGGGGCTACAGATGTAGCTAAGCCCACGTCTGTGGCTGCCAGTGTGGCCAGGAGTAAAAACATGGGCTGGTGCAGTGTAGAGTCTGTCTGGACCACTGTCAGAAGTGCTCCATTGCCCAGAAGGGCCAACAGATACATGGGTCCAAACACCAGTGACAGCCAGGCCTGGGTGTTCCCCAACCCTGGGATGCCAGTTAGTATGAAGAAAGCTGGGTGTAGGAAGGTAGAGTTGGACTGCAGAATTTCTGTCATCCTGTAGAGGATGAAGTCTAGGGCTCACGAGGGCATTGTTCCTGATGAAGGATTGACAGAGGAGAGGCCCTGGGGCCGTCACTATGGTACAGATCCATCCACAGTTTATGGAAAGGTTTGCTGAAAGGCCTGGAATCTTACAGGAACATAATCTTTGCCTTGGTGAGGATAGGGGTGGATGAATAATTAAGGTCACAACTCTAGCTAGGACAGAAGAAATCTTTGCTCCGTAGAATCCATGAGTGTTTTAGGGAGAGTGGTGCAGTGAATGTGAGAAAGAGGCATGGACATGGGTGACTGCTGCAGTGGCTGGCGCAGTCAGTCCTCCCATATGAGACCAGAGAGTAGAGCTGAGATGAGAGGTTTCTCCATCAGCATGAAAGTCTTAGTCTCTGTTTGCGGGAGAAAGCCAGTGTGTGGGGAGGATCAGGCTGTTCTATCATTGACTATGTCTTGGGAAGGACCTCTGAATGTTCTGTGTTTGAGAGTGTTGGACACAGTGACCTTAAGTGTTTCCTAAAATGAACATTTTAGGCACAGCTCTCCAGGAAGCAAGGAGTCAGAATAGAAAAAAGAAAAAAAAGGAGAAAGTATAATGGGGTGGGGGGGCAGATGGGATTTGGAGTGAAGCAGGGTTTCTGGAGTGACGGGAGAAAATTTGGTGGGCTTATGGGTTGCTTACATTATTTTGGATTTGATGCTGATGTAGAAATCCTGAGGATCAGGTAGAAAGTTCAAGTTGGGAGTAGGACGCTGTGGAGAAAGAGAAGCTTCATTCTTTTGGATCCAGAAGGGGGTTCCACTAGAGTTTCATTCCTGAGGTACCACAGAAAGAAGGCAGCAGAGGGAGGAAATGACAGAAATTCCAGAGCTTATATGAAGATGAAGAACCTCTGATGGAGGACTTGGGGTAAGTAAAGTCCCCACCCAAATCTAGTCTCCAGCAGAAACAAATGTGGAGTGAGGACGAAATCGGCTGGACTGAACAGTCCTGAGCACCGGGTGCTGGCAGCTGCTCTTCACCTAACCAGTGCCTCTGGAGCCTTTTATGTGACTTCTTTGCCTGCATCCCTCAGGGCCCTTATCCCTCTCACCTGTACCATATTAACTCTTTCCTGTGCTGCCTCTGCTCAGTGATCTGCAAATTCAGCAAGGAGGCAGAGACGAGGATAAGCAGGGAGACTTGGAGGTGGGAAGAGGAGCACTTCCTCTGGTCTTTGTTGACTTGCATAAGTTGGCAAGATATTGCATAATTCTTTAATAGCATCTACCCCAGTCTGCTGTAAGGACTGTCTTTCTCTTCCCACTAAGAGTTACAGGGCTTGCTTTTCATTAACCACATTGTCTGGACTGCTGCACATGTTCTGGCATGCAGTTGGTTGTGAATAAATGTTATTACTATCAACTGTGGAGTATCTGTTAGCCTGCTAGCCTAGGATGACAAGTATGCCTATGACCCAGTCCAGTGGTAGCAGTTTTGGATACCCACAGAGAAGAGAAAGTATTGTTATCAACCATAAGACTACCAAGTATAAGCCTTTCTCCTTAAAATGACCACAACTCAGCGAAATCACAATAAAAAAAAATCACTGGACTTATTAAGAAAATGGGAGTAGGGATATAGCATCCCCAAATATCAGTGACACATATATGAAAAGAAAATAAGAATGATAGAATTGGAGGCTGAGACAGCTCAGTGGATAAAGTATTTGCCACATGAGCATAGAGACTAGAGTTCGGATTCTCAGCACACATGTAAAAGTCAGAGGGGTTGTGGTGGCCCCCTTGTAATCACAGCACTTGTGAGGCAGAGAGAAGATTCTTGGAGCAAGGGCTAGCCTAGAGTAGCTGGGATTGGTGCCAGATTCAGCAAGAGACACTGCCTTAGTAAATAAGTGGAGAACAAGGAAGACCCTGAATGTCAGCCTCTAACCTCCACAACAAGAATGTGTACCCCCCCAACACACAAAGTGGTAGAATTGTTTTAGACATTAAATGGTTAGACCCTGAATGTCAGCCTCTAACCTCCACAACAAGAATGTGTACCCCCCCACACACAAAGTGGTAGAATTGTTTTAGACATTAAATGATTAGTCAGTATGCAAATACTACAATGAATATGGCACTTCACTTGGAGGAAGAAGTTGAGTTTGCCCGATAGCTATGAATGTTGGAAGCAAAGTGTGAACTGGTGTGAAGAGAGCTTGTATTAAATTGGTCGAAGGTTATTTCAGAAGTGGTAAGGTGAAGTAGCTGACAGATGCTTGAGGTATGTATATACTGGGGCTTCCTACTCAGTTTCACCTGGGTGAGTTTTCTGTGTTCACCTAGTTTGTAAAAATGAATTCCAGCCAAAATTGGCTTTGGAAAAAATTGAAGAAAGGAATGAATAACTGATACATGTTACAATACATGTAATGCCAAAACATTATGTTAAATGAGAGGGGCCAGGCACACAATTCATTCACAACTAATATCCAGAATAAAAACATCCATAGGGACAGAATAAGGACAGAAACTAGTGGATATGGGGCGAGAGAAGTAACTACTTAATGTGTCTGAGTTTTATTTTGCCATACTGGACAGCTTTTGGAACTAGAATGAGGTGATAGTTCCACCAAATTAAATGTGCTGAATGCCTCCATATTTTTTCCTTCTAAGTTGGTGAATTTTATGTCATATAGATCTTAATTAAAATTTTATTACCAAAAAATGAATTCCAGCCATGTGTGGTGGCACATGCCTTTAATCCCAGCACTTGAGAGGCAAGAGGATCTCTGAGATGTTGAGGGGCCAGCCTGGTGTACATAGTGAGTTCCAGGTCAGCTGGGTCTATAAGGGATACCCTGTCTCAAAAAGGCAAACAAATGAATGAACAAACAAACCCCAAATAAGCACAAAACCCACACTGCTCAGCCCCCTAATTTATCAGTTGTATTTGAACAATTTTGCATTTTATAATGAGTGCTTTAGCAGAACCAATTGAACCTCTTTGTTCCTGACATGGTGCCCCACTTGGGGATTGTGCCGTGGCAATAGCAGGGTTCTGTTCCCCTCGAGGAATTTATAGTCTCATGGACATGGGGATATAAATGGTTACTGGAGGGCTACTAATGCTGCTCCCTTAACTCATGCCAGTACTTGATAAAATGGCAGTACAGAAAAAGAAGCCTCTCATTCTTCCTGGAAGAGTTCATCAGAACCAGTGACTCACAGTGTTCCAAGTCCCAAGCCCTAACCTGTAAACAGTGTTTTAAGGTGAGTGTTAATCTTTCACGTCTTACCACAAACAAACAAAAAGCAAACAAACCAAAATTACCTAAGGCATAAGATTAAATAACCTGCCTGTGGTCACACAGCTTGTAAAGAGCAAAGTTAATATGCTAACTCAAAAGAGTTTGCCTCTAGCATACTTGCTATTAGATATCATCATCATCATCATCATCATCATCACCATTATCATCATCTTCAGCATCAGCATTATTTTGCATTGTGGCTGAAATTTATCACATGAGAAGGTTTATAAACTAGTTAGGGGCAAAAAGTAATTGTTCCTGGGACAAATAATTCAGTAGACTTTAGTTTTGGTGGGTATTCCCAGGCTTGATGGAATTATTAGACAGAAAACATTGATTGCTTGAGGAAGGAGAGGAATACTTAGGAGGTGAGAGGAGAGAGTTGGGAAATGTGATTGGCTTCTAGAGAAATTCCAAGGATTTTGGGCACTACATCAGAAACTGTTGATAAAAAGAAATCACAGATTTCTTAGGTATAACAAGTCTCATAACAAAGTAATTGAATTCTTGGAAATATGCTATATTTTGAGTTTCTAGGACACAGTGGGAGATTTGTTTCTAGAAAGTTCTTTTGTTGATATCCTAGACCCTGTTCCCTACTTAACAGAAGTTCTCTGAGCACATGTCGGGGTCACCTGACTTCTTTCCCTGTGACATTGGTCATTAAAGAAGGGGACTTGGCAGTATACCTATGACCTCATGGAACAAATGTACTAGGGCCTGCTGCTCAGCGGCAGATGCCAGAGGAGTCAGGATGTGAGTGGTGGCATGGGAGAAGAGGAAATTGAACCTTTCAGTCACTTCTAGACCGCCATAGAAAATAGGCTCGGAAGGATTCTATTTGGAGATCTACTCTGGCTTTCTCATTTTGACTAATGTAGTTTTACATAATCCTCTTCCATACATGATATCAGCTTGTGTTCAGGTAGGCTCCTCTATGGTTTTCTACTTTAAATGATCTGTGAACAACACCTTTTACAGGCAGGAGAACCTTGGGTTTAGTGGTACCACTCAACATTGACTCCTCTTATGGAATCCTCTAAGTTGCCAAACCACAATTCCCAGGTCAGTATGGGACCACTATGGTGCTAGTGGTAGCACAGTAGTTGAGGCCTCATCTTTCCTCAGGCACAGAGAAGCAGAGGGGCCCTTTAAAGTCAAGTGGCACAACCATATGGAAATGTTGAAAGAGCCATGAGATCACCACACCAGTCTGTCTTCTAGTATCAATCACCCTGCCCATCTTAGGCCTTCCCGTCCATTTATGTGGTCCTTAATAGTCCATAAGCCAATGTAGGCCTCCAGTCACTGGTGTAATAGATATGCTTGTTTTGAGGCCAGAGATTTGAGAGAGGAACTGTTTTCCATCTTCATTATAGTAGGATCTGCTAGGGGTATGGAATAGGTCACATCTAGTTTATGTATGTATGTATGTATGTATGTATGTATGTATGTATGTATGTATAGTGTGTCACTGAGGATTGAACCTAGGGCAATCTTTTAGGCAAGTTGTCTACCACTTAGCTACATCTCTAGTTCTCCTTAAAAATTGTTATTTTTGAGTTAGGATCTCATGAAATTGTCCAGGCTGGTCTGGAACTCACTGTGTAACCTGGTCTGGCTGCAAACTCATCTTCCTGCCTCAGCCTCCTGAGTAGCCAAGATGGTTGGTGTGTGCCACCACACCCTGATATGTCTAGTGTATGTCAACTCGGTTGTGTGTATTTTTCTTCTTCCCCTGAAACAGACTCATTCCTTCTACCCACAGGATCCCTTGGACTAATACCATCTTCGGCCATATTTAACCAGTGACTCTAATGTTCTCTGGCATGCTGAGGTCATACTCTGGCTATACTGCACCTGTAGGGCTGGGTTAGGGCACTGAAAGACCCCTTTCAACTTACAGAATAATTGGTTTCTTTCTGGGTAAGGCATGAGAATCTTTTTTTATTTTTTGAATGACCAGGGAAACTGACTAAGTACTAGGATGGTTCTCCAAGGCTTCTCTTATAGAAGGCATGGTGATGTGGTTTCTTGTAAAGGTTCTTCAAGTTTTAGAAGAGGGCTCCTGAAGTGATTCCCTTTATTGCGATTTGGTTGAGCCTAATTCTCAAGAAATTGATTTCCACCCAGAGTGGTGGCTCATACCTGTAATCCTAGCACTTGAGAGGCTGAAGCAGGGGATTACTATTAGTTTGAGGTCAGTCAGGTTTACAGAGTAAGACTGTTTAAAACAAGCAAGCAAACAAATTTCTCTGAGGCACTAGTTAGTGCTTTTATCATTTCCCATATGTATTTCCTTCCCTCTGAACTCCCACAGCACAGGGTGACTCATATAGCCAGGAAAAGTGCTAATGTCATTCACAGAAATCAGCACACATTAAGAACAAGCAGAGTCTATTAAATTTGAAAACCTAAAAGAAATGGATGAATATCTGAAATCATGGGAATCACAAAAGCGTAACCAAGAAGAGATAACAGCTTAAACAGACCCATAATATATAAGGAAATTAAAACAGTAATACAAAACCTCCTATGTAAAAAACACCCCCAAAACAAAAACAGACAAAAAACAACAACAAAAACAAAAACAAAACACCTAGGCCCAGATGAATTTATGGCAGAATTCTACCAGATATTTAAAGAGGACTGTGCTAGATAGCTCTAGTGTCAACTTGACACACCTGGGTTGAGGGAGCCTCAATTGAGGAATTGGCTCCATTGGATTGGCCTGTGGCCACATCTGTGGGGTATTGTCTTGATTGTCCAGCAGTGTAGGAGAGCCCGGCCCACAATGGGTGGTGCCATCCCTGGGCAGGTTCTTGTGTATGGTATAAGAAAGCAGGCTGGGCATGGGCCAGAGGAGCAGCCAGTAAGAAGCATTCCTCCATGGCCTCTGCCCCAGCTCCTGCCTCCAGGTTCCTGCCCTGAGTTCCTACCTTGGGTTCCCTGAATGATGAACTGTGATCCAGGAGATGTGAGCTGAATACACCCTTTCCTCCCCAAGTTGGTGTCAGTCAGAGCATTTTGTCACAGCAATTGAAGAGAAACTAGAACAGAAATTAGTACCAGAGAGTGGGCTATTGCTGTGACAGACCTGACATTGGTGTTTTGGGGAAGGATTGTGGAAGTGTTTGGAACTTTGGGCTAGAAAAATCATTGACTGCCTAAAGATCATTGGTGTGGAACTTGGAACCATTTTGCTGAAAGAGTTGTAGAAGATGGAGGCCTGGCTTGTGAAGTTTCTAGTTTCAAAGGGAAGCAGAGATCATCAGGACTGTTTAATCTATGGGCTCTGGTCAACTGGGGCTGAAGAATCAGCTCTAAGTAACAAGAGACCAGAACCTGAAGTGAACTCTTCGCTTTACTAGAACAATTGATGCTGGTTATCTGGGGCTGAAAAATCAGCTGTAAGTAACAAGAGACCAGCATCACTGTGGTGAAATCTTCTGGGAAGAATTTCTTCAGGGTGAGCATACAGAAGCTATGTTCCAGAACGGGCCTGAGCATCCATGTCAAGCCAGAAGCAGGACTTGGTAGTGTGTAAGAGTCTCCTCTATGGTTCTGGTGTTGAAATTTGAGGGGGTCACAGAGAGCAGCCAAGGCTTGGCACTGTGAGAGGTCAGGAAAGACCATTGGTGGAAGTGTGCCTTGGTTGCAGTGAAGACCCCAGGATTGCAGGGGTCATGGAGAGAAGCTGAGGCTTTGCACCAGGAGAGGTCAGAGGAGGCCATTAGTGAAGGTGCTGCCTCAGTTTCAGTGGAGACCCAGCTTTTTGGAGATGCCAGAACCATGGGATGACCACCAAGAACCTTAGCGGGTGTGGGATGAGCTGGCCTGGGCCTTCGAGATGAGCTGTGTGTGCCACAGACAGCAGAGTCAGAAGGGGAGCTGTTGAAACCCTTTGGAGCCCAGAAGAGCATGAGTGAGTCCCAGGTGTCCAGTCTTGAGCTTCTTTGCTGGACTTAGGTTTTGTTTGAGTGTGCCTGATTCTTCCCTTTGAAATAAGACAGTACTTGTTTTGGATTTTACAGTAGCCCACAGTTAAGAGACTTAATAGACTGTGAACTTTTAAGCATTTGGACATTTTAAGGACTGTGGGGCTTTTAAGGTTGCACTGTCTTAGGTTGTGATTAATGTTAACATACCTTGGGGACAAGAACTGGGAAGATGGTAGTTTGATAGTGATGTGTTTCGTGTGTCAAGTTGACAAGGGGTCAATTGTGCTCTAGTGTCAACTTGACACACCTGGGTTGGGGGAGCCTCAGTTGAGGAATTGGCTCCATTGGACTGGCCTGTGGCCACGTCTGTGGAGTATTGTCTTGATTGTTGAGCAATGTTGGAGGGCCCAGCCCACAATGGGTGATGCCACTCCTGGGTAGGTTGTCGTGTATTTGTATAAGAAAACAGGTTGGGGGCTGGAGAGATGGCCTAGCAGTTAAGAGCACCTACTGTTCTTGCAGAGGACACAGGTTCGATCCCCAGCACCCATATGGTGGCTGAGAACCGTCTGTAACTCCAATTCCAGGAGAACTCCAGTTCCAGGGGAATCTGACACCCTCTTCTGACCTCTGTGGCATTGCACGACATGGGTGCACAGACCTGCATGCAGACAGTACATTCATACACATAAATAAGTAAAATTAAATTAAAATTCAAAAAATATTAAAAAAAAAAAAAACAGGTTGGGCATGGGCCAGAAGAGCAGCCAGTAAGAAGCATTCCTCCACGGCCTGTTCTCCAGCTCCTGCTTCCAGGTTCCTGCCCTGAGTTCCTATGGGCTCCCTGAATGATGAACTGTGACCCAGGAGATATGAGCTGAGTAAACCCTTTTCTCCCCAAGTTGATGTTGGTCAGAGTGTTTTGTTGCAGCAGTTGAAGAGAAACTAGTACAAGGACCTACAACAAATATTACTGTTATTCAATATTACTAAGTTATACAGAGGGAAATCTCCCAAATTCCTTCAGTGAAGCCAGCATCACTGTAGTACCAAAACCAGGCAAAGATAGAACCAAAAAAGAAAACTATACATCCATATCCTTAATGAATATAGATGCAAAAATTCTCAGTGAAATACTTGCAAACCACATATAGGCACACATCAAAAAGGTCATCCACCATGATCAAGTTGGATTTATTCCAGGGATGTAGGGATGGTTCAACATACACATAAAGCAATAAATGTCATAAATCATATAAATGGACTGAAAGACAAAAATCACATGGTCATTTAAATTGATGCAGAGAGGCCTTTGATAAAATTGAATATGTCTTTATGTTTAAAGTCCTAGAGGGAATTGGACTGGGGGGAACATAATTAAAGCTATATACAGCAAACCCATAGCCAACATCATTCTAAATGCAGAAAAACTAGAAGCATTCCCCTTAAAGTCAGGAACCCAGCAAGGCTGCTCCTACCTCCACTCCTTTTCAGTATAGTGCTTGAAACTCTTGCTACAGCAATAAGACAAGAGAATGAAATTAAAGGACTACTAATTGGAAAAGAAGAGTTCAAACTATCCCTTTTTGCAGATGATATATCCAAGGGATGCCAAAAATTCCACCAGAAAACTCCTAGAAATGACTTAACAGTTTCAGTAAAGTGGCAGGTTATAAAATTAATCTACAAAAGTCAATAGCCTTTCTATATGCCAATAGCAAGCAATTGGAGTAGTAGATGGAAACCCTCTCTTTCACAATAGCCTTAAAAAAAAATCTCGGAACAAACCTGATCAAAGACATGAACGATCTCTACAATGAAAAATTTAAATCTTTGAAGAAGGAGATTGAGGAAGACACCAGAAGATGGAAGGAACTCCCATGCTCATCAGTTGGAATAATTAATATAGTAAAAATAAATATTCTACCCAAAGTAATGTATAGAATCAATGCAATCCCAATCAAAATCCCCTTGACTTTCTTCACAGAATTAGAAAAAAACACCCTAGGCCTGGAAACATAAAAGGCCTTTGATTGCCAAAGCAACCCTGAGCACAAAGAGTAATGGGTGTGGGGGTGGAGTTACTATACCAAATTTCAAACTTATAGTCATAAAAACAGCATGGTAGTAGCACAAAAATAGAACTGTGGATCATTGGAACAAAATTGAACACCCAAACTTGAGTACATGCAATTTCAGCCACCTGATATTTGACAAAGGGGCTAAGAGTACTCAATGGAGAAAAGGCAGTATCTTCAGCAAATGGTGCTGGCAAAACTGGATCACCACTTGTAGAAGAATGAAACTAAACCTCTACCTTTCACAAAGGTCAACTCTAAATGGATCAAAGACCTCAATGTGAAACCTGAAACTAAAAATTTTAGAAGAAAACACTGGCAGTAACCTCCAAGATATAGGTGTAGAAAAAGACTTTCTAAATCATACAGTTGTTCAGGAAATAAGGTCAACAAGAGTGCGACCTCATTAAACTAAAAAGCTTCTGTATAACAAAAGAAACAAGAAGAAGAGAAAACCCACAGAGTGGAAGGAAGCTTTCACTAGCGACACATCTGATAGAGACTTAGCATCCAGAATATATAAACTACTCAAAAAACAAAGGAGCAAGAAAACAAATGACCCAACTCCCAATTAAAAGATGGGATAAAGACCTGTACAGAGATTTCTCAAGAAGTAAACATGGCCAAGAAACATCTTGTTAAAACCAATCTAAGATATCATCTCACTCTGATAAGAGTGGCTAAGATCAAGAAAACAAAAGACACCAAATGAGGGAGAGGTTGTGGGGAAAAGGGAACACTCATCCACTGCTGGTGGGAATGTAAACTCGTGCAACAGCTATGGAAGGTAGTGTGGAGAACCCTTAAAAGACTCAAAATGAGCCTACCACCTGACCCAGACATACCACAACTGGGTATATAACCACAAGATTTATCCTACTGCAAAGATACATGCATAGCTATGTTTATTCCAGTTCTTTTCACAATAGTAAAGAGGTGGAACCAACCCAAATGCCCCACATTTGAGTGGATAACAAAAAAGGCGGTACATCTACACAATGGAGTTCTATGCAGTGGTAAAGATGACATCCTGAATTTTGCGAGTGAAGTAACACAGTCCTGTTAAAAAATAAAAGACAAATGGTTTCTCTCATTTGTGGATGCTAACACCAAATCCCCAGTTGAAATGCAAGCTGAATAACGTTATATTTCTTTTTATCTGAAAGCAACTGTGCTCGGTTAAAATGTGAATCTCTTAATTCTAGAATTTACCCACTTGTTTTCAGACATTGTAACTACCAGATATGGGTGGAAGATATGTATACATATTTTAGAGTAATATAAAATTAAGGGGAAAAATGTGAATGCCAAAACATATTTTGGAATTAACATGCAATTTATTCTTGGAGGTCATAAGTTTGATACACATGTGATGTTTATATAGGCATATTTTGGAGCAACATAAAGGGGAGGGAACAACAACAACATAAGGACTGGGTAAACGAACTAACTGATACAGTTAAATTCTGCCCATAACAACAAACCTCTGCAGAAAAAAAATACTTTTTTGGAAAGACTGAGAGAAAGATGCAAGACATGTATGTCAGAGTGCATGAACTGGGATGGAGTAGGGGAGCAGGGGGAGGGGAATGTATCAGAATTGGACTGAAGGATGATGTAGGAAATACACAAAACATCAATAAAAATTTTTTTTTTTTGTCTTTTCAAGACAGGGTTTCCCTGTAGCCTCAGCTGTCCTGGAACTTACTCTGTAGAGCAGGCTGGCCTTGAACTCACAAAGATCCACCTGCCTCTGCCTCCTGAGTGCTAGGATTAAAGGCGTGTGCCCAGCTAATAAAAATATTAAAAAAGCAATTTCCCCCTTAAAAATTAGTAGTTAATATAAGTTGTTTTTATAATGCTTTTATTGATGTTTTGTGTAATTCACACATCATTTCTCAGTTTAGTTTAGACATATTCCCTTTTCCCTTCCCCCCACCCCACCCCAGATCATGCACTCTGCCATAACTGTCCTGCATCTTTCTCTCAGTCTTTTTTTATGTTTAGGAATTCACATTTTTCTCCTTTAATTTTATATTACTCTAAAATATGAATACATACTTTCCACCCATATACAGTAATTACAGAGTTTGAAAGTAAGTGGTGGGTTGATTCTAGAGCCCTTTAAGAGATTTACATTATAACAACATAGTTGCTTTCAGATAAACAGAAATATAACAATAATATTGTTCAGCTTGCCTTTCATCTGGGGATTTGGTGTTAGCATCCACAAATGAGGGAGACCAGTCACCATTTGTTTTTCTGGGACTGTGTTACTTAGCATAATGGCTTCAAGTTCCATCCATTTACCTGCAAAGTTTATGATGTCATCTTCCTTACCACTGAATAGTACTCTATTGTGTAGATGTACCTCATTTTTGTCGTCCACTCGTCTGTTGAGGGGCATTTGGGTTGGTTCCAGCTCTTTGCTATTGTGAAGAGAGCTGCAATAAAGATAGCCGTGCATGTATCTTTGCAGTAGGATGTGTCTTGTGGGTATATATTCAGGAGTGGTATGGCTGGGTAGGTGGTAGGCTCATTTTGAGTTTTTTAAGGGTTCTCCACACTGCTTTCCACAGTGGTTGTACCAGTTTACATTCCCACCATCAGTGGATGAGTGTTCCTTTTCCCCACAACCTCTCCCTCATTTGGCTAGCCTTATTGGAGTGAAGTGATATCTTAGTGTGGTTTTAATTTGCATTTCCTTAATTATTAATGATGTTGAACACTTTTTAAGATGTTTCTCAGCCATCTTTAATTCCTCAGTGGTGAAGTCTCTGTTCAGCTCTTTACTCCATCTTTTGAGTAGGTCATTTGTTTTCTTACTTCTTTGTTTTTTGAGTAGCTTATATATTCTGGACATTAATGCTCTGTCAGATGTATCACTGATGAAGATTTCCTCCTACTCTGTGGGTTTTCTCTTCACTTCCATGGTTGTTTCTTTCACTGTACAGAAGCTTTTGAGTTTGATGAGGTCTGATTTGTCAACTGTTGACCTTGTTTCCTGTGCAGCTGCTGTTTGATTTAGAAAGTCTTTTCCTGTGCTTATTTCTTGTAGGTTATTGCCAACTTTTTCTTCTATCACCTTCAGGGTTTCAGGTTTCATGCTGAGATCTTTGATCCACTTGGAGTTTATTTTTGTACAGGGTAAGAGGTAGGGGTTTAATTTTGTTCTTCTACAAATGGTGATCCAGTTTCAGCAGCACCATTTGCTGAAGATGCTATTCTTCCTCCATTGAGTTTTTTCCCTCTTTGTCAAATATGAGGTGGCTGAAATTGTTTGATTTCAAGTTTGGATCTTCAATTTTGTTCCATTGGTCAATAGGTCTGTTTTTGTGCCAGTACCAGGCTGTCTTTATTACTATGGCCCTGTAATATAGCTTGAAGTCTGGTAGAGCAATCCCCCCTGAATTGCATTTTTCACTCAGGGTTGCTTTAGCTATTTGGGGTCTTTTGTTTTTCCATATGAATTTAAAGATTTTTTTTCCAAGTCTGTGAAGAAGCTCATGGGGGTTTTGATTTGGATTGCATTGAATCTGTATATCAATTTGGGTAAAATGGACATTTTAAACATATTTTTCCAATCCATGAGCATGGGGGGTCTTTCCATCTTTTGATGTCATTTTCAGTCTCCTTCAGGGGTTTAACATTTTTGTTGTAGAGATCTTTGGTATCTTTGGTTAAGTTTATTCTTAGGTATTTTATTATTTTTGAGGATATTGTGAGTGGGAAGGTCTTCTCATTACTTCTCCACTTGTTTATTGTTGGTGTAAAGAAAGGCTACTGATTTTTCCAGGTTAATTTTGTATCCCACTACTTTACTGAAACTCTTAATCATTTCTAGAAATTTTCTGGTGGAGTTTTTAGCATCCCTTAGGTAAACTATCATATCATCTGCATAAAGGGATAGCTTAACTTCTTCTTTTCTAGTTAGTACTCCTTTAATTTCCTTCTCTTGTCTTATTGCCCTAGCAAGTGTTTCAAGCACTATGTTGAGGAGTGGCAATAAGGGGCAGCCTTGCTGGGTTCCTGCCTTTAAGGGAAGTGGTTTCAGTTTTTGTCCATTTAGGATGATGTTGGCAGTGGGTTTGCTATATATGGCTTTGATAATGCTGAGGAATGTTCCTTTCAGTCCTATTCCCTCTAGGACTTTAAACATGAAGGGATGCTGGATCTTGTCAAAGGCTTTTTCTGGATCAATTGAGATGATCATGTGGATTTTATGTTTCAGTCCATTTATGTGTTTTTTAATAATTTTTTAATTTATCCCAAAATATTCATATATACACTCAACACATAAGTCAAAATTACAAATTCTGAAAATAAACTATAGGTTGATTCCTAAACACATTTAGAGATTCACATTTTAACAGTAAATTTGCACTCAGGTATAAAGATGTGTAACTTTATATTCTTTTTTTTTTTTTTAGAATATGACTACATATCTTCCATCCATATATGGTAATTACAATGTATGAATATAAGTGGTAGGGAAATTCTAGAGCTCATTTAGAGATTCACATTGTAATAGCACAGTTGCTTTCAGATACAATGAAAGATAATAATAAAGTTGCTCAGTGCAGGTTTCCTGCAACTGGGGATTTGGTGTTAGTATCAACAAATGAGGGAAACCATTTTTTTTTTTTTTTTTTTTTGTTTTTTGTTTTGTTGTGATTTGTTGGTTTTTTTTTTGTTTTTTTTTTTGGGACTGTGTTACTTCACTCAGTATAATGCTTCGAGTTCTATTCATTTACCAGCAAAGCTCATGATGTCATCTTTCTTTACTGACTGCTGCATAGAACTCCATTGTGTAGATGTAGCACATTTTTGCTATCCAGTCATCAGTTGAGGAGCATTTGGGTTGGTTCCAGCTCTTTGCTATTGTGAAGAGAGCTGCAATAAAGATAGCCGTGCATGTATCTTTGCAGTAGGATGTGTCTTGTGGGTATATATTCAGGAGTGGTATGGCTGGGTAGGTGGTAGGCTCATTTTGAGTTTTTTAAGGGTTCTCCACACTGCTTTCCACAGTGGTTGTACCAGTTTACATTCCCACCATCAGTGGATGAGTGTTCCTTTTCCCCACAACCTCTCCCTCATTTGGCTAGCCTTATTGGAGTGAAGTGATATCTTAGTGTGGTTTTAATTTGCATTTCCTTAATTATTAATGATGTTGAACACTTTTTAAGATGTTTCTCAGCCATCTTTAATTCCTCAGTGGTGAAGTCTCTGTTCAGCTCTTTACTCCATCTTTTGACTAGGTCATTTGTTTTCTTCTTTGTTTTTTGAGTAGCTTATATATTCTAGATGTTAATGCTTTGTCTGATGTATCAGTGGTGAAGGTTTCCTCCCACTCTGTGGGTGTTCTCTTCACTTCCTTGACAATTATTTCTTTAGCTGTACAAATGCTTTTGAGTTTGATGAGGTCCCACTTGTCAGCTGTTGTCCTTATTTCCTGTGCAGCTGCTCTTTGATTTAGAAAGTCTTTTCCTACACCTATGTCTTGTAGGTTGCTGCCGACTTTTTCTTCTATCACCTTCAGGGTTTCAGGTTTTAGGTTGAGATCTTTGATCTACTTGGAGTTTATTTTTGTATAGGGTGAGAGGTAGGGGTTTAATTTTGTTCTTCTACAAATGGTGATCCAGTTTTGCCAACACCATTTTCTGAAGATGCTATCTGTCCTCCATTGAGCGTTTTTGGCTCTTTTGTCAAATATGAGGTGGCTGAAGTTATACGAGCTCAAGTTTGGAACTTCAGTTTTGTTCCATCGGTCTATATGGTTCTGTTTTTATTTTTCCAATACCAGGGTATCTTTATAACTCTAGCCCTGTAATATAGCTTGAAGACTGGTAATGTAATCCCCCCAGTATTACACTTTTCACTCAGGATGGCTTTAGCTATTTGGGGTCTTTTGTTTTTCCATATGAATTTAAGGATTTTTTTTCCTAAGTCTGTGAAAAAGCTCATGGGGGTTTTGATTGGGATTGCATTGAATCTGTATATTAATTTGGGTAGAATGGACATTTTTTTACTATATTAATTTTTCCAATCCATGAGCATGGGAGGTCTTTCCATCTTTTGATGTCATTTTCAATTTCCTTCTTCGGGATTTAAAAATTTTTGTTGTAGAGGTCTTTGGTGTCTTTGGTTAGGTTTATTCCTCGGTATTTGATTTTTTTTTTTTTGAGGCTATTGTGAGTGGGAAGGTCTCCTTATATTCCTTCTCCAGTTGCTTATTGTTGGTGTAAAGGAAGGCTACTGATTTCTCTAGGTTTATTTTGTATCCTGCCACTTTACTGAAACTTTTGATTGTTTCTAAGAGTTTTCTGGTGGAGTCTTTAGCATCCCTAAGGTAAACTATCATATCATCTGCAAAAGGGATAGTTTTACTTCCTCTTTTCCAATTAGTACTCCTTTAATTTCCCTTTATTGCCTTATTGCCCTAGCAAGCATTTCAAGCACTATAATGAAGAAGAGTGGTGATAGTGGACAGCCTTGCTGTGTTCCTGCCTTTAAGGGGAATGCTTCCAACTTTTCTCCATTTAGGATGATGTTGGCTGTGGGTTTCTTGTATATGATGGCTTTGTTTACATTGAGGAATGATTCTTCCAGTCTAATTCCCTCTAAGACTTTAAGCATGAAGGGATGCTGGATTTTGTCAAAAGCTTTTTCTGCATCAATTGAGATGATGGTATGGTTTTTGCCTTTAAGTCCACTTATGTGTTTTATGATTTTTATTGATTTACATATGTTGAACCATCGCTGCATCTCTGGTATGCATCCAACCTGGTCATGATGGATGATCTTTTTGATGTGGGTCTGTATGCGATTCGCAAGTATTTTGTTGAGAATTTTTGCATCTGTGTTCATCAATGATATGGGTCTATAGTTTTCTTTCTTGTTTTTGTCTATGCCTGGTTTTGGTATCAGAGTGTTGCTGGCTTCATAGAAGGAAATTGGGATATTTCCCTCTATCTGTATCCTTCTGAAAAGTAGTAATGGTTGTAAGACCTCTTTAAATTTTGCTTTGTAACCATCTGGGCTTGGGGTTTTTTTAGTTGGTAGGCTTTTTATTATATCTTCAATTTCCTCAAGTATTATGGGTCTGTTAAAGCTGTCAATCTCTTCTCGGTTAAGCTTTGGGGAATCCCAAGATTTCAGATATTCATCCATTTCTCTTAGGTTTTCAAATTTCGTGTAGTATAGGTTTTTGAAGTATTCTCGTATGATTTTCTGGATCTTTTCTTTATCTGTTGTGATGTTTCCATTTTCATCATGAATGCTATTGATTTGGAGTCGCTCTTTCTTTGTTTTGGTTAACTGAGCTAGAGGTCTGTTTATTTTGTTTATCTTTTCAAAGAACCAGCTTTTGGATTCATTGATTTTTTTTATTGTTTTCCTTGTTTCTATTTCATTGATTTCTGCTCTGATTTTTGTTATTTCTTCCTGTCTGTTGGGTTTAGGGTTCATTTGTGTTGTCTTTCAAGTGTTTTTAGCTGCAGTGTTAGATCATTTATTTGCTCTCTTTCTCTTTTTTTTTTAATATGGGCACTTAGGGCTATAAATTTCCCTTTTAGGACTGACTTTAATGTATCCCACAGGTTTTGTTGTATTGTATTGTCATTTTCATTTAGTTCTAAGAATGCTTTTATTTCATTCTTCATTTCTTCTCTGACCCACTCATTGTTCAGGAATGTGTTGTTTAGTCTCTATGCATGCATTCTTATAGTTAGTAGGGCTTACTTGGTGTTAATATTGAGCTTTCTTTCACTGTGGTCTGATAGAATGCATGGAATAATTTCAATCCTTTTGTATTTGTTGAGGTTTCTTTTGTGTCCCAGTATGTGGTTGATTTTGGAGAATGTTCCTTGGTTGCTGAGTAGAAAGTATATTCCCTGGTGTTTGGATGGAATATTCTGTAGATATCTGTGAGGTCCATTTGGTGTATTGTATTTTTCAGTTCTGATGTCTCTCTGTTTATTTTTTGTACAGTTGACCTATCCAGATGGCTCAGTGGGGTATTGAAGTCCTCCACTATTAGTGTGCTGGGATTAATCTGTGTCTCAAGGTCCTGAAGGATTGTGTTTATAAAGTTTGATGTACCTAGGAACAAACCTACCCAAAGACACCAACGATCTCTACAACAAAAATTTTAAACCTTTAAAGAAAGAAATTGAAGAAGACATCAGAAGATGGAAAAACCTCCCATGCTCATGGATTGGGAAAATTAACATTGTAAAAATGCCCATTTTAATGAAACTCTTATATAGATTTAACGGAATTCCAATCAAAATCCCCAAGAGTTTCTTCACAGGCTTGGAAACAAAAGTCCTTAAGTTCATTTGGAAAAACTAAAGACTCCGAATAGCCAAAACAACCCTGAGCAAAAAGAGCTACACGGGGCGGGGGGGGGGGGATCTCTATACCAGACTTCAAAGTATACTACAGGGCTATAGTCATAAAAACAGCTTGGTACTGGCACAAAAACAGACCTGTTATTTGACCAATGGACAAAACCGAAGAGCCAAATCTGATATCAAACAATTTCAGCCATCTTATATTTTGACAAGGGGACAAAGCCACAATGTGAGAAAAGACAGGCATCATTCAGCAAGCGGTGGTGTGGAAAACTGAATCATCACTTGTAGAAAGAATGAAATTTAAACACTCTACCTCGTTGCCCTGTACAAAGTACAATTGATCCGGATGGATCAAAGAACCTCAAGTGCAACCCCACAGTCTGAAGCGGAATAGAAAGAAAAAGATGCAGCAACTCACAAAGCCATAGGGTTGTAGGCAAAGTCTTACCTAATATCAGATCAGCAGCTGCACAGAGAATAAAGGTTGACAATTTGACAAGTGGGACCTCATTAAACTCAAAACTTCTGTACATCAAAGGAACAATCAAGGAAGTGAAGAATAAATCCATCAGAGTGGGAGGATACCCTTCACCGACAGAAACATCTGACAAAGCATTGATTTCCAGAATACATAGAACTCTCAAAAAACAAAGAAAAAAGAAAACAAATGACCCCACTACACATAGAAGATGGAGAAAAGACCTGAAACAGAGACTTCACAAGTGGAGGAATTAGAGATGTCCTGAGAAAGCACCTTAAGAGTGGTTTCAACATCACTGATCCTTAAGGAAATGCAATAAAACCACTTAGATAATCATCTACTACCATAAGAGCTGGCTCAGGATCAAGAAAAACATGATAGCCAATGCTGGAGAGATTGTGTAAAGGGGAACATCCAGCCACTGCTGGTGGGAATGTAAAATGTTACAGCCACTAGGAAATCAGTATGGATAACCTTGTAATACGTTGGAATGAACTTGCCCCCATGTACCCAGCCATGACAACTCCTGGCATGTAACGCCTCAAGACTCACACCCACCCACACGAGAGAACGTGCAACGGACCATGGTATTTCTATGCAGCTCTTCACATAGCAAAGAGCATGGAAACAACCCAAATGCCCCTTCAACGAGAGTTGATAGAGAACATGATGGTACATCTACACAATGGGAGGGTGCTGTGCAGCAGTAAAGAAGACGACAGACAGTAAAGAAAGATGAGCTTTTGGCAGGATAAATGGCTGGAGCTGAGGACATCATGCTGAGTGAAGTACACGATAGTCCCAGAAAACAAACAATTTGAATGGTATCCCCATCTGTGGATGCAGTGCCAATTACTTAGTTGTAACTAGTTGAAGTATTTCTTGTGTATGGGCTCCCTGAGATTTTGTCCAACGCAGTTGGGGAGTGATGCATATTGGAAAACATCAACAACAACAACAAACAAAACAGCAACAACAAAGGCTGCATCAAGAACTGACTGAAACAGTGAACTTCTGCTCAAAAAGTCAACTTCCTCATGGAGAATATTTTAGAAAAGACTGAGAAAGAGATGAAAAGCATGTTTGGCAGATTGCATGAGCTCTGGTGTCGGTGGGGGAATGGGGGGGAAAAAAAAAAAGTTTAAAAATACAAATAAATTTATGTGAAAAAAAAAGTTGGATGTACTGAGTTTGGTGGCATAAATATTTAGATGATGAAATCTTCTTGGTTAATTGTTCATTGATAAGGATATAATGGCCCCTCTTTGTCTTTTTCTGAGATAATTTTACTCTGAGGTCTATTTTGTCTAATATTAGAATAGCCACTCCTGCTTGCTTTTTGGTACAGTTTGCTTGGAATACTTTTTCCCATCCTTCCCTCTAAGGTACTGTCTGTCTTGAGAGGGTGAGTGGTTTCTTGAGGCAGCATTAGATGTCTGTTCCTAATCCATTTCCAGTCTATGTATTTTGATTGGGGAGTTTAGACGCATTAATATTACTGTTATTATTGAGACACGTGTGTTGTTTCCTTTCAACTTATTTTTCATTTCCATCCTATTACTCTGTTATGCTTTTGGTAATTCTCTCTTGGGTTGCGTAAGACAGTGCTCCTTTCCTCTGTTCCTTTGAATTGCTTTGATATTTTCTGAAGTGTTGTTTTTTTGACATGTGTTTCTTTCATTTTGTTTATGTAGACAAGATTCTTTCTTTCTCATAACTATGATTGACCTTTTTGGCTGGTGTAATAGTAATGCTGGCGTTCGCACTCAACGTCTTTTAGTACTGGGAATCTTTGGTCATGTTCTTTTGCGCTTCATAGTTTGACTGAGAAGTTAGCTGTGATTCTGATGGGTTTCCCCTTGTTTGTAACTTGTCTTTTCTCTTGTGGCTTTCAGTATTTTGTTCTCGTTTTGAGCATTCTAGTGTTTAACTCTTTATTTGTTTTTAATTTTTCAAAATTTATTTTCTTATGTGTACGAATGTACAGTCCGCATGCAGGTCTGTGCACCCGGTCATGCAATGCTCGCAGAGTCAAGAGGGTGTCAGATGTCCCCTGGAATCGAGTGTCTTCTCTGGAATTGGAGTGTTCAGATGGCTCTCAAGCCCGCCATGTAGGGTGCTGGGGATCGACCCGGGTCTTCTAGTACAGAGCGGTCGTGCTCTTAACCGCTAGGCGTCTCTCCAGCCCGCTCTAGTGTTTAACTATCTTGTCTTGTCATATTTGTGTTCTATGTGCTTCTTGTATTTCTGAGGGTATTTCTTTTTCAGTTTGGGGAATTTTCGTTCTATTATTCTGTTGAAGAATCTGATCAATAGTCATTCTCTTGGGGATTCTTCTCCTTCTCTATCCCTATGAGCAAAGGTTTGGTCTTTCAACCTAGTGTCCCACATTTCCTGGTTGTTCCACTCTTGTTTTTTTTTTTTTTTTTTAATTTTTCATAATCTTTACTTGAGGTTTCTAGCTGTGCTGTGTTATCCTACAGGTCTGATATTCTTTTTTCTGCTTCATCCATTCTGCTTCTGAGGCTTTTTCCCAGCCTTTCCTGCTGATTGGATGAATGTTCAATTTCCTTTTTTATTTCATCCTGTGATTTCTTCAATATTTCCACTTCGTTTTGGAGGTTTTCATTCTCGTCTTTTAGCTACTTGCTTTGCTGGTCAGTTTCTGTTTTCCTTTCAGCCTGAGATCTTTTCAATGTTTCCATTTCCTTCCTGAGTTTGTCATTCTCTCTAGTTCTTTTGGGAGTTTGTATGTCTCTTCCTCTAGTTCTTTTGGAAGTTTGTATTTCTTTTCCTCTAATTCTTTTCTGAGTTTGTCAGTCTCTCCTTTTAGTACTTTCCGTAAAATGAGGTCCTTGGGTACAGTTCCATAATTATTAAAGTTGCTTCCAGCTCATATTTTTTTATTTTCCACACCTATAATTTGATGCTTGTGTGAGTACAGTATCGTATTAATGCCCTCATAACTTAAGTGTATTAGTTATTAAATAAAATCTTTATTGTTTGAGAATTTAAAAAAGTGTTCAATATCGTTCATAATTAAGGAGATGCAAATTAAAACCACTTTAAGATGTCATATTACCCTGCTAAGACTGGCCATGATCAAGAAAACAAATGATACCAAACAGTTGTAGGGGAAGGGGGAACACTCACTCACTGCTGGTGGGATTGCAAACTTGTGCAGCCCCTATGGAAAGCAGTGTGGAGTACTCTTAAAATGCTAAAAATGAACCTACCATTTGACCCAGTCATACCACTTCTGGGCCTGTATCCAAAAGATTCATCCTATTGCAGAGATACATGCACATCCATGTTTGTTGCTGCTCCTTTCACAATAGTGAAGAGCTGGAAGCAACTTATGTCCCCCATCTGATGAGTGGATAATGAAAATGTACATTTACATAATAGAGTTTTATGCAGTGGTAAAGAAAGATGACATCATTAAATTTGTAGCTATTATGCTAAGTGAAGTAACACAGAGTCAGAAAAACAAAAACATATGTTATCCTTGCTTTGTGGATCCTAGCACCAAATCCATATATATGTAAGTGTATATCATGATGTAACTGTAGGAACTAGGTAAATGAAAAGGAACCAGGAAGGTAAAGGTAAAGAGGAAACCTGAGACAGAAGGCTAGTAGGTGACACGTGTTACTAGGGGATGAATGGATGAGATCAATCAGGGTATGTAAATAGGAAGGGAGTGGAAGGGTTAGAGAAGGAAAGGGTGGGGATAAAGGGAAAAATAAAAGGGAAAATAAAAGAAGTGGCACCATAGAAGACTGGCATTATCAAGGGAGAAATGGGAAAATGGGGATATGTTAAATGGAGAAGACATGGAGGGAGGGCTAGACAGGGCAGGGGAGAGATGAGTAATAATGCTTTGCTAGGGTAAAAAAACCCTGAGAAAATCATATTAGTCTAACAATCTGTTGACAAAATACACACACCCTACATGAGTTTGTATGCAAAGATGAAGCCTGTATGTCAAGAAACAGTGCCAGACAGGAGAAACCTTCCTTTGAGTTGTTGGCCAGGGTAATCCAAGAGACTCCCCAAATTACATAGGCTATTGCCACAGCCCTTGATTGCCTCCCAGAATCTGAAGGTAAGGCCCAATTGCTGAAGATAGTACATACTTCAGAGACTGGATCTTGAGCAGTGGAGCTGGATCTGACCTAGAAGCTACCACCCTGTGAAGGCTAGCTCTCATAGCTGTGGAGAGCACTATGCAAGCCACTAAGGAAGATCATCAATAGATGGTCCAACGTCAACCTCAAGACCAAATATCCACATCAATAACCAGCATAACACCACATTGGTGCAATAGCGGCACTTCTATCTTGGGGGAACTCAATGACTAACCAATTGGATCTAAAGCCCACTCAGTGGAAAGAAACTCATGTGTGGTAATCTTAACATAGCCAGATGTACACATCTGGAGAGTTTTAATGCTTTTCGTAGTTGGTGCTTTTTATATCTACAAAAGGCATTTCTGATTGTATATAGAAAATTATGTTTTTGAGTTCTATTTATAAGGATAAGCAGATCTTTATCTTTTAATTGTTACATAGTTTTATAACCTATGATTACATCAAACTGTTATTAATAGATTTAAAATTATTTCTGGCTATTTTGCTGTACATAACTGCAGTTGACGTCTTTGTATGAATCTCCCATATAAATGGAGATGTGAAAATCTCATATGTCTTTTTCTAGAGCATATATTTCTAGACGGAATTGTGGATTATAAAATGTTTTCTTTTTTAGCAGATTATTAAAATTGTTCTTAAAATTTTATTCTAATTTGGCTTTTTCTAAGCAATTTTATGTTAAGACCTTATTTTTTTTAAACACTATCAGATTGATACTTTTTGACTATCAATAATATTTTATTTTAATGTATGTATTACATGTATTTATTGGTTATTTAGGATTTCTCTACATTCCCTGGTCATTTTTTTTAAACCTATTTTTCTAACCAACTGATTTCCTTCCTGTTTTGGTATGTAGAAATTATGTAAATATTCTAGACAGCAATTCTTCAATTTATATTAGAAATATAACTTTACGGTCCATGTCTTTAGTCTCATTTATCCTGCACTAAACTTGAATTTTAATAAAAACATGTCTAGGACACACACAATTTATGTTTATGATTGATTAAGTTTTCTCCTTTCCTGAGGTTGTAAAGACACTGCTATTCATTTTCTTTTACAAATGTACAGATTTCAGCAACACTTGATATCACTCCCAAGTCGTGACTTACTGAACACTTCCTATGAGGCAGGTGCTGGGCCAAGCATTCTACATCTATTGTATTCAGTTTAAGGGGGGAGGGATACTATTATTTTTATTTTATATATGATATAATCGATGCGCCTTCAGCTTACTTATGACCACCAATCCTCGACTGAATATGAGTTTGAATTCAGGTCAATGTCAATCCAGAATGGATTCTGTTGATAAACTTAATAAAATGAAATCAGGTTGGGTCTCATCATGTTTTCCTGGAGTAATCTCATTTCTCCTCAGCCTGCATTTCCTTTCTCGAGAACAATATACCGTTTGAGGTCGAAGGAGCAGCCTCACATGAATTCAGCAGGCAAATAATCAGCTTTTCTTCTGTCCACCTTCCCACTTGAATATCCTTGCTTCCACCCAAATCATTATCTTTTGTAAAAACCTTTTCCATTATAGCTCTTGTCTTGATGCAGCCTGTACTTTCTGCCTCCACCCTAGCTGCTGCTTTGAATTCTGTGTCACACGATTCTCCCTGCTGAAGGTACACAAATGCATCTTCCAGCTTCTCTAAAAACCATTCAGGTGTCCCATAATTCCTTGGCTAGGAGCCCATTTCATCTCCCTTTCCTTGCGTACTGCAACCCCATAGACTTTGCTATACCGAAAGCATGTAGCTGGGAGCCAAAATTCATCAGAAATGTGAGTCTCCTGTTTTCACATTATTCAAATATGCATCTTCTGCAGTCTGTTTTCCCCAGTTCTGCATTGGCCACCTATCTCTGTGTGTGGTCCTTGCCACTATGGAGGACAGAGTCACAGAATTGTGTGGTAGCATGTGGAGCCGGAGCATGGGCAGTCCTTGAGTTCATTACACATGCTCTTCCTAGATCTTTTTATTTTATTTTATTATTTTTTTCTGAGACAGGGTCTCCCTGTAGCCCCAGCTGTCCTGGAACTCACTCTGTAGACCAGGCTGGCCTTGAACTCACAAAGATCCGCCTGCCTCTGCCTCCCGAGTGCTAGGATTAAAGGCATGTGCCATCATGCCCGGCTTTTATTTTATTTTTAAGACAAGGTCTCCCTCATAGCCCCGGTTGGCCTAGAACTCACTATGTAGACCAGACTGGCCTCACTCTCACAGAGCTCTGCCTGCCTCTGCCTCCTGAGTGCTGGAACTAAAGGTGTGGGCCACCTCTTCCTGAGTTCTCTTCCTTCACTTTTCTACTTCTGAGACCTTCACCACAAGTTCCTTGAAGATAAGGAACACATTTGCTTCATTTTAAAATCTTATACTATTGGGCTGTAACTGTACTCAAGCTATTGAACAGGTACATTTAGAGTATTTGCTTTTCATTCCTTTGCTTTTTTTTTTTTAATTTTTTTTAAATTTATTTATTTATTTTTGTATGTGTATGAATGTACTGTCTGCATGCAGGTCTGTGCACCCGTGTCGTGCAATGCCGCGGAGGTCAGAAGAGGGTCTCGGATTCCCCTGGAACTGGAGTTCTCCTGGAAATGGAGTTACAGACGGTTCTTAGCCGCCATGTGGGTGCTGGGGATCGAACCCGGGTCCTCTGCAAGAGCGTCGGTGCTCTTAACCGCTAGGCTATCTCTCCAGCCCACATTCCTTTGCTTTTTATGCATCATCTAGATATATGTTACAATGTTGCTTATTATCATTTCTGAAAATACAAAGTTCACAAGTATTTATTGCAATAAAATAAAGATGTATAAAGAATAAAATTAACAACAGTCTTCCATTCTGTCTTCTTTTCAATATGTCCTCTTCTAATTTTGTTAATATTTTCTGCACTGTTCTCTTATTCATTGAGTGCCTATTTGATGTGTACTCTCTTTATACAAGATTCTAAACTCACATGCTTAACAACATATTTCAGACATTCTGCAGACCAATAGCTTCGACTCTTACACATTCTTTAAAGTAGGTGGATGTGCCATGAGGTACATGTGGAGGCCAACTCTTTGTGTTCACAAAGTTCTCTCCTACTCTAACATGAAATCTAGGGATTGAGCTCAGGTCATCAGGCTTGAATGGCAGACACATTTCTCTGCTGAACCATCTCTCTGGCCTAACTCTCATGCATTCTTTAAGAAATTTTATTGATTTTTAATTTTTATTTTATATCTGTGAGTATTTTTCCTGCATGTATAAAAGTGCACCCATGTCATGCAATGTTCATGGAGGCCAGTGGAGGCCAGAAGAGGACATCAGATCCTTTGGAACCAGTGTTAAGGATAGTTGTTAGCCACATGAGGGTGCTGGGAACTGAACCTGGGTTCTCTGCAAGAACAGCCAATGCTGTTAACTGCTGAACCATCTCTGCGGTACCAACTCTCATTTTTTAAGTGCATGTATACTCAAACACTCTTTATGAGATAATTATGTAGTCAGGCATGCATTACATGTTTTGTGTGTGTTCTATGGATCTGAACTCAGGTTCTCATGCTTGTATGGTGAGGCTTTTATGGACTGAGCCATCTCATCTCCATGATGATCCCCTTCCATTCTTCAGCTTTTAAATGTCATGTAATCCAATTAGTCAGTTCTTGAGATATTTCTTGTACCATATAACTTTTGATTCTTTTGAGTAAATCACAATGAAGTTGCTAGGCAATATTAGTAATTTTTATTTTTGAGGAACCAGCAAACACTAATTCCACAGAGCACAATTTCTCCACATCCTGGCCAAACTTGTACTTTCTGTTCTTCAGTTTAACATTTATTTATCTATTTATTTATTTTTAAGCATCTGTACATCTCGTACAGTGGTTCCTGACCAAACTCAGTCCCCTCCATGTCCCAACCCCCCATCAGAACTCACTCAACACAACATCCAAACTAAGTGCTGTCCAGTCAAGCTCCCAAACCCAGACATCCTTCTATGCAAACAGAACCACCGGAGTCTAGTCAGCACATCCCAGGCAAGGCGTACTCTCTCTTCCTCACCCAACAATACTCAGTGTCCTATAATCTTCAGCCCAGGGTCAGTCCCCCACCCATTTCTCTTGTTCTGCTTTGAGACCTTGTCCCAATTGGCATGGGTCCTGTGTCTGATGCCTACATTGCCACAGGTTTACATGTGAAAGCTTACAGTCGATTTGTAAGTCACTGCCTCTCTATATTCATGTACCAGTCCTGGCTCTTACAAACTTTCTGCCCTGTCTTCTGCAATGATCCCTGATCCATGGGTTGGTGAGGTTTAATATAGGGGCCCCATCCAGAAATACAGATTCTGGGGCTCCTATTCTTTGGAGGTTGACTAGTTGTGGACTTCTGTTTGGTTCATACTCTGTTGTTGTGCGTTACTAGTGAGAATTGAGGTATGTGTTCATTTTCTCCCTGCCTCTCATTCTGTGTGTAGAGGTTCAATGTGTCTCTTCAGAATGGGGAATTTACACACACACACACACACACACACACACACACACACACACATTATATGTCTGTGTGTGTGTCTGACCAGTTGTTGGAGTTTACGGTGGTTTCCATCTTTTGTACAGGGTAGCTTTTTTGACGAGTGGTGTGTGATATGCTTGTCTGTAAATACATGATCCCATAGTTAGTTAGTGTTAGGAAATTTAATTTGTCCAGAGATATGACCCCAATAGGCTTTTCTCTAGGCTCTATATCCTCTCAAGTCCTGTGCATTTGGCTGAGTTTATAGGGGCTCCCATGGGTTCACTCCCACTGAGAGGGTTCCAAGTCCACTTAGATAGCTGTTGGCCATCCCCCAGACAATAGTGCCTCACTGCAGCAATAAAGATAGTTTGCTGGGCAGCTCATCATGGTTTTTAGAGATTTGCACTGGGCTGTATCATTGACCCTCTCTTGTAGCAGTGTGCACATTATCTAGCATTATGAGTACTTCAGATAGAAAAGTTGCATGTCAGTTCTGTTCCATTAATCTATGCCCCATCCCTGAAGCATGTCCCACTCTGAACAGTAGGGCCTCGTCCTCTATTTCTGGTAGATAATAAAGAGCTTTGGAGAGGCTGGGAAACCCAGAGTGTAATGTGCTGCCCCAAGACCCCATGAGAAATTCACATGCACTGTCTGAACGTTAGTGCATTGGTTGTGCAATCTGGTGGCTGTGTGGCAGGGAACACATTGCGAGACAGAAGATACCTTCCTTTGAATGGTTGGTGAGAGGGATCCAAGTGGCTCTCAAAACAAAGCAGGTTATCTCCAAAGCTCTTTATTAAGTTTAATTTAAAAACATTTTTTAAAATTTTATTTATTTTTTTTATGTGTATGAATGTATTGTCTGCATGTAGGTTTGTGCACCTGTGTTGTGCAATGCTGTGGAGGTCAGAAGAGGGTGTCGGATTCCCCTGGAACTGGAGTTAAAGACGGTTCTCAGCTGCCATGTGGGTGCTGGGGATCGAACCTGGGTCCTCTACAAGAGCGGTTGTCACTCTTAACTGCTAGGCCATCTCTCCAGCCCAAGTTTAATTTTTAATAGAGGTTCTCCTAATGAGTACACAGTGGCATCTTATTGTGCTTTTAATTTTTATTGTCCTGATGATGACCATGCACTTGTAAATTTTGCTCTTAATGGTGCAAAAGTTTTAATCAGTTTTCCCATAATTCTGTCCCTTTTTCCTTGCAATTACCTTGAGGCATTGACCTTCCAGGGTTGGCTCACAATTATTTCTCCAGTTCTTAGTCAAAGACTGTGTTTAATATTGAGTCTGAATACTTGGATGCATGCAGCTGCAGGTTTTTACATTTTTCTCCCAATGGACTATTTAGTACTGCTAAACCTCTAATTTTTTTAAACCTGCAAAATGCATATAGTAATAGTGTCTTTTCTCATTGGCTTGTTTGGGTATCAAATGAGATAATTTGTGCTAAAACTCAAAACACTGACAGGGATATAATAAGGCCTACCAAATAATGAGGTGTTATTTTAGTTTTTACTAGGGTTTCTGGTAATTGTTTTTATGTTGTGTCTTTGAATACTTTGTGTACTTTTTGGGAAGTTACTAATTATTTTTAGAATTATTGCTTTTGCTTGCCACCAGAGAAAAGATTTTCATTTTCCCCGAGGTTCACTGACCGCATGTTAAGGGATCCCCAGGGTGGCAGTGACATCTGTCTTAGAAGAAGGAAGCCCATGGTTCTCAGTCTCTAGATATAAAGGTTCTATACAGCCCAGGAGCAGTGCTTCCCTCTTCAAGACAACATGATTAGTTTCCAGTCTTTTTTCTTATCATTCTTCTTTTCTCAGAATAACTGGTATTTGCTTTTTAGCTCTTCTCTACCACTTTTTCAGTGATACAGTGATGGAGTAGGTGAGTTGATGATCATTGTTGGTGGTGGAAAAAGAGACCAGTAGGAGGGTACGTGAGTGTGTAGGTCTGTATAAGACAAAGACCGAGGCTGGGGAAGCAAATGGTTATGTGGGGAGGAAGCCAAGGGCTCAAATAAGGCAAAGCATGAAAGGGGGATTATACCGTGTTGGAACAGGTGGGGGACCTGTGTCCTTGGCGGGAGCTCGGTAGAACTTAGGTGGTGAGCACTGGCAGAGATAGAAATTCGGACAGAGAAAAGTGCCAGGAGCACGTGGGTGAAGAGACAGTTCTTGATGAAAGTTCCGAAGGCAGGTTGAAGAGCTCTGGAATCGCACAGGAGGAGAGGGGAGGCCAGCGGGGCCGTTCGCAAAGGGGCTCAGATTGTATCACCATCTCATTTTTAGTGGAACAGGGAAAATTTTGGATAAAGATTAATTCACTGATTGCATGTCTTATTCATTCAAATATTGCTTAAGTCCCTACAATATGCTCTCTGCTTTGTGCCATGAATTCCTGTCTTGAAGTGAGAATTTTTTTTTTTTTGGTGTTTTTGAGACAGGGTCTCCCTGTAGCCCCAGCTGGCCTGGAACTCACTCTGTAGACCAGGCTGGCCTTGAACTCACAGAGATCTGCCTGCCTCTGCCTCCTGAGTGCTAGGATTAAAGGCGTGCACCACCACGTCCTGTGAAGTGAGAATTCTTAAAAAAAATATTTTCAATCAGGCACAGTGGAGAGTGCCCAGCACTGAAGAAGCAGAGGCAGGCATTGCTCTGTGAGGCCAGTCTGATCTATATAGTGAGTTCTAGGACAGTTGGGGCTACAGGAAGACCCTGTCTAGTAAAACAAAAAAACAAACAAAAAATCTCCTCCTCCTCCTCCTCTTCCTCCTCCTCCTCCTCCTCCTTCTCCTCCTCCTCCTCCTCCTCCTCTTCCTCCTCCTCCTCCTCCTCCTCCTCCTCCTTCTTCTTCTCCTTCTTCTTCTTGTTCGGCATAAGTGTGTGTGGTGTGTGTGTGTGTGTGTGTGTGTGTGTGTGTGTGTGTGTGCGCGCCATGGTGCTTATGTGGAGATCAGAGGACAACTTTCTGGAGTTGGGTTTTCCCTTTTACTGTGAGCTGGAGATGTAAATCAGAGTGTCAGGCTTGAGCTGCAAGTGCTTTTGCTTGTTGAGCTATGCCACAGGCTCAAGGGAGAAAAGTTCTGGAAAACACTTTTTCCCCTTGATATTCTGGGTATCAGATTTACTTAAACATGAAAACCCTCTTCATTTTGTTTACTGTCTTGCATTTGTGGGACAGATGCTGCCACTGGGAGAAATCAAAGTTGCTTATGGAGTTGGGGTTTGCCACCTTTTTCTTACAAGAACACAGAAGATGCTATTCACAGCTATGACACACTGCCATATGCTCACTCAGATTTGGACACAGTCCCCAAACTATTTATAGAGAGTCAAACAAATGGGTAGGTGGGCATTTTTGCTCTAGCTATTTATTCATTAAGAAGCATGATTCATGCTGATTACCAGAGACTGTGGGATGGTGGAGAGATTAGGGAGACATTAATCAGAGTATGTAAATTTCAGTTAGGGAGATACATTCAAGAGATGTATTTTATACCACAGTGATTATGGTCAATAACTGCATAGTGTATACTTAAAGTTGCCCTGAAAGTAGACTTTAAGTGGTCTTATTATTGAAAATGATATGTGGAATAATATACATAATTAGCTTTATTTAGACATACCATAGTGAGATATATAATATTGTGTACTCTATATAGATAAGAACTTTATTTGCTAGTTAAAAATAATTTTTAAAATCCATGAGTTTACTAAGGGTGTGACAATGAGCTGAGGGATTCCTGGTGCCTCGGCAGCCTAGCTAATGGTGCATTTAGATTATTGTAAATATTTGACAGGTAGTCTCAAAGTGCCTTGTGAACAGGAGTAAAGAATAAATCAATCTGAGTTTGCATCAATAAATTAAAAGGTAAACCATTTCAAAAATTAAATATCATATTATGTCCATGTATGGTAATATTATATTTCACTCTATTAATATGTACAATTAATATATGTTAATGAAAAGTTAAAAAAGCAGGTTCTTGCAAATAGCTCACAAGAAACCCTCTAATTTGTGCTGCTTTGTCTACTAGGTGCATGGCTTCAGTATGTAGAGCTGGTGCATGCTAGAGTGTGAATGGTGAAAAATGCTTGAACATGAAAGTATTTATAAGGAAGATGCCAAAGTGAAATTAATACTTGTATAAATAAACATTTGGGTAGTGCATCTAGGCAAAAAGCAACTTATATAGTTATCTAGCAATTACATAGACTAGGATTTGAGAGTCCATTTTAATGTGTTGTTATAATAGTAACAGTCTTCCAAATGCAGACGGTGATCTAAAAGGCCTGTATGTAACTCCATAAGGAGAGAAAGGGCACTCATAAACTCTGTGGCCAGGAGGGACTTACAGAAAGGCAAGACAACACTGAGAAGCAGAAGGGAAACCAGTCTGGCTGGGGCCACAGGGAAGTGGCTCCTGTCGTTCACCAGCCTGGACCATCTCCCTGTGGTTCCCACTTGGAGCTGAAGCCACTCTTGTCACTCCACCCTGTCTTCTGTAGATTACAGAGATGTTTTCTTCTTCTTCCTGCTGAGGCAGATGGGTGTTTTTCAGAGCCCTTGAAGGAAGTCTGCTGGGTAGTTCTGAGCCAGGCTGAATATGGGTCTGGGTCTAGGTCTGGGTTCTCACACACTGAGCCCAGTGGATAGACCTGTTTGCAAGCAACTCTTCTTTGTTTTGGTGTTGCTTTCATTTACTTTTCTCCTTTTTCTGGCTGGGAAAGGCATCTCTTTTGATCATAATTTGGTGAAGAACAGGACTTTAATATGATGTTCAGGTGTTTTGCCTTGGGAAAAACAGAATGAGATGATAGCCAAACAAATAATGATGATGATAGTAAAATAACAGTAATAGTCTATTTTCTCAGCACTTTATATGAAGTATCTTTTAGCTTTCGTAATTACCTCATGAAGTTTATTAATACTCTTATCATTGCTAATGAAAAGATGGAGGCATGCAGAAGTAAAGTCACTTGCATGAGATCAGCTAGTTAATCAAGAATGAACTAGGAAATGAACGCAGGCAGCCTGGCTTCATGCCCAAGCACTCTCACCCGTGCTCCCTGTCGTCTTCCATTTGTCATGGCTCCCGAGCTCTTATCTAGCCATCTGGATCTTGTTAAAAATCACTAGGGCTGGAGAGATGACCTAGCGGTTAAGAGCGCCGACCGATCTTACAGAGGACCCGGGTTCGATCCCCAGCACCCACATGGCGGCCGAGAACCGTCTGAAACTCCAATTCCAGGAGAACTCCAATTCCAGGGGAATCTGACACCCTCTTCTGACCTTCGCGGCATTGCATGATACGGGTGCACAGACTTGCATGCAGACTACTACACATACAGAAATAAATAAATGCCGGGCGTGGTGGCACATGCCTTTAATCCTAGCACTTGGGAGGCAGAGGCACGCGGATCTCTGTGAGTTCGAGGCCAGCTTGGTCTACAGAGTGAGTTCCAGAACAGCCAGAGCTACAGGGAGACTCTGTCTCAAAAAGACCCCCCCACCCCCAAAATCACTCTCACCAGTGTCTACTTGGAGTAGGAAGTGCTGTCTGTCCCATGGCATGGGCCTTTGTGTATTTCCTTTCTTCTCACTCCTGACTTCTTCTGGTGTAAGTCTAGACCTTTTCAGTGATTCTTGACAGAGAGGTGGCAGGGCTTAAATGGAGCCTCGGGAGCCACTGAGTGAAAAGGCAAGCCTTTCTAGCCATTAGCCTCCTTTCCAGAACGTCAGTACCAGCTACCACGCCTTACTGTTATGGTTATAGGATATTACAGCTGTGAGGAGAGAACAAGAATTGCATTTTTGTGAGGCCTGACTTCTATTAGGTATTATACTATTTTGTTGGGAAAAAGGATAAATTAATAACTAGTACAGCTGAGAAGAGTAGTAAAAGATAAATGCCCAATACATTGCCCTTTGAGAAAAATGAATTCGTTGTAGATGTGTCACTTAGGGTTGGGCGTTTCATAGACACTTAATCTCTGTGTATGATCAGTTGTAGAAGTCTGTTGCAAAATAGCTTCTTTGGTCTACAATGGAACATCTACATCTAAGGCTTACAGAACCTCGTGGAACAAGGGGTAGAGAGAACATTAATGCATCTTTCAACTCTCATCAGTGAAGCTCTCTCATTGCAACAGAGGCAATGAACACAAGGGTCACAAATGGCCAAAGTGTAGAGAATAAGAGTTTGCAGAGTGTGGGTCCTCAGATAGGACTCCTACTTTGAACTTCACCCACCCAGGGTTCAGGGACCATTGCGGAAGAGGGGGTGGAAAGATTGTAAGAGCAATGGGAGGAGGTGCATGGCCACATGGAAACAGAATCTTACAAGCACCTAGGACCTTGTGCATTTGAACTTACAGCAGTGGTGACAATCCATTCCAACACAGACAAAACTCCAGCACAGAACTGTGAAATGGGCAGCAGGCCTCAATCTTAGCCAAAGAACTTTTGGGCAGTTGATTACTGCTAAGTGAGTGAGAGCTGATCTCTTTTAAGGGAGTGACTCTAGATAGGCTGACTAGAGCCCAGTGGATGAATGTGCACTGAGGGATATCAGGGATACTAATTTAACTTGATAGGCCTTAACTTAAATACCAGCATGCATGAAATCCAGTGAGGGGTTATGGGAACAGGGGTATTATAGAGATGATTAAGATGCATATGAGACACAAAAATTTAATAAAAATTAAAAAAAATGAACCAGCACACAAAAGATATATTTGGTCCAAATGCTTCCAAAATATTATCTGCCAATACATATATTTAAAAATCATTAAAATAATTTGTTTTCTGATGGAGATTTTGTTTATATAAATTTGAGGCTGGTACTTTAAAATAGACACAAAGAAATTCAAACAGTTACTCATCTTTTTTGTACCTTTTCCAGCAAAACTGTTTCTCCTCAAACTGAGCAAATCTTTAAAATATGCTGGCTTGGAAGGTGTCAGATTCTTAGCCCACTTGGGGCCTTTACCTGTTGAGAAACTGGTCTCTGTTTCACGTGTGGTCTCATTGTTCCTTCCTCATAGTTTGTGATGCCTTCACTCAGTATACTTACAGAGGCAGGAGGATGCACCCAAACAGGATTTTATTCTTTTTATTGGTGTCTTTTATAGAGATCTTGGAACATCTTTATTAGGAGAGCTCTCTAGCTTCTATTTGATATCTTTATTTTTTTATTCTTTATTCTTTCATTATCTGTTTGGTGTTTAGTTATTTGAGACAAAGTCTCACTCCATAGCTCAGGTTGGCCTGGAACTCACAATGTAGCCTAGGCTGACCCTAAATTTGTGGTAGTCCTGTATGAGCTTCTCAAGTGCTGGGATTATAGGTATTCACCACCATGCCCAGCTCACAGCATCTTTTCGATTCTTTCTAGATCCCTAACCACCACTTCTTTGGCTGTTCCTAATCACCAACAGATAATTAGCTTCAGAAGCAAATATTACATGAATGTAATGGAAAGGTAAAACGAGAAGAGCTCCATAACACTTTTTAAATTTTTAAAAAATTTTTATTTATTTTTTTTATGTGTATGAGTGTACTGTCTGCATGTAGGTTTGTGCACCCATGTTGTGCTATGTCATGGAGGTCAGAAGCGGGTGTCGGGTTCCCCTGGAACTGGAGTTAAAGACGGTTTTCAGCTGCCATGTGGGTGCTGGGGATTGAACCTGGGTCCTCTGCAAGAGCAGTCAGCACTCTTAACCACTAGGCTATCTCTCCAGCCCTCCATAAAACTTTTTGGCAGGAGGAAACTTGGTGATTTCTGGGTTAAAGAAGAAATAGATGAAAGCAAGTTTGTGTCAGTGGTGTTAGTAGAGGGCAGGAGGGCAGAATGCATGGATTCCCTCTTGTTGGAATAGTTCCCTGGAAGGAAGAGGCAGGTGGGCTTCAGGGCTTGGGTGGATAAGAAGATCTAGACTTGATCAAGAGGCACTTGCATACAACTTTCTGAAGAAGCACAAGTTCATGAGGAGGGTGATGAAAATTGCTCCTTCACTCTCATTGGCTGTTCCTCTGTTCATTGCCTTCAGGGAAGTTCTGAATCTGGTTCAGGGTGGACAAATATATCCCTTAGTTGCTTCTATCACAGGGAGTCCTGAGGGCAAGTATCCTGAGAAACTGAGAAATATTGGAGGTAATAGGCATGAATGTAATATGATTACGTGTAATCAAGTTTAAAGATAATTTAGCTAGTCTGTCTTCAGGAAGGAGATATGAACACATCATAAAGTGGCATGTCTTAAGGAGATGTTGAACAGCTAAAATGTGGGCAAACAGAAGAGAAAGGGGCAAGAAATATAGGTAAACCCAGAATGAGCAAAATCGTGGGGCACAGAACAAGTGTGGCCTGCGGAGTGGTCTTTTCTGCAAATGGTAGAATGAATGGTGAAAAGGTAAAGTGGGTCAGAACACTGAGGCAGGGTGGCTGGGGCAGGCACAGCTTCTGTCGGCTGCTGAGGCAGGGTGGCTGGGGCAGGCGCAGCTTCTCTCAGCTGCTGAAGCGGTATTGGCACAGAAACTCTAGTTGCAAATCAAACACCCAGTGCCAGAAGCCATTCCTACACCCAAGTGATCTTTCTCTAGAAAAACTATCTGCAAATTCATGCTCAGTCCTCTGTGTTCTCTGCACACCCTCAGGAGGGCTTTCTGTTCCAGTCTCTTCTAGAGACATCAGCACTCTAGAAGGCATCATGATTCCCACCAACGTCACCATCTTCCACCCTGCAGTTTTTGTGCTACTCGGCATCCCCGGACTGGAGGCTTATCACATCTGGTTGTCTATACCCTTTTGCCTCATGTACTTCACTGCAGTCCTGGGAAACAGCATCGTGATAGCTGTTGTCATCACAGAGCGGAACCTTCATGAACCCATGTATTTCTTCCTCTCCATGTTGGCCATCACAGACATCTCGCTGTCTACCACTACTGTGCCTAAGGCCCTCGCCATCTTTTGGCTCCATGCCCACGATATTGCTTTTGATGCCTGTGTCACCCAAGTCTTCTTTGTCCACACGATGTTTGTGGGGGAGTCAGCCATCCTGTTAGCCATGGCCTTTGACCGCTTTGTGGCCATCTGTGCCCCGCTGAGATATACAACAGTCCTGACATGGCCGGCTGTGGGAAGGATTGCTCTGGCTATTGTCATCCGAAGCTTCTGTATCATCTTTCCAGTGATCTTCCTGTTGAAGCGGCTACCGTTCTGTCGAACCAATATTGTCCCTCATTCCTACTGTGAGCATATTGGAGTGGCCCGCTTAGCCTGTGCGGACATCACTGTTAACATCTGGTACGGCTTCTCCGTGCCCATTGTCATGGTCATCATGGATGTGTTCCTTATTGCTATGTCTTACTCTCTGATTCTCCAAGCAGTGTTTCGTTTGCCCTCCCAAGATGCTCGGCATAAGGCTCTCAGCACTTGTGGGTCCCACCTCTGTGTCATCCTCATGTTTTACGTTCCATCCTTCTTTACCTTACTAACCCACCGCTTTGGGCAGAACATTCCCCGACACATCCATATCCTCTTGGCCAATCTTTATGTGGTGGTGCCACCAATGCTCAACCCCATTGTCTATGGGGTGAAGACGAAGCAGATCCGGGAGGGTGTAGCCCATTGGTTCTTGGACTTTAAGGCTTGGTGTTGCTCCTCCCCTTTGGGCTGATGCGTCACCATGAATCATTACCATGAATCGTCATGCTCAGTTTCCTTAAGAAAGCTAGCTGTGAAACACAAAGATTTGCTGCATGTAGATGCATTTTCCTTCTGCTTCATCATTTTCCCTTCCCCACTTTGTTTTTTAATTCATCTTCCTTGTTTCTTTCTCCTGTTTATTTTTGCTACCTACATCATATATTTATCACTAAAAGCTATAAATGATAATTAACTGTACATTCCTCAGATATGAGCATTTGATTTTCTCAGTAATCTAGACATGCTTCAAAAACACAGAATATTGAATACCACATGAAGTGAGGTTATAAACAAATGTATAATTATTTTGTATTTATTTTGTAATCTTCTTATTTTTATTATTTGGTCTTTTGAGACAGGGCTTCCCTGTAGCCTCAGCTGGCCTGGACCTCACTACTATGTAGACCAGACTGACCTTGAACTCACAGAGATCTGCCTGCCTGTGCCTCCCAAGTGGTGGTATTAAAGGGGTGTGCCACCACTCCCAGCCTATTTGGTATTTTTATTTTATGTATATGAGTATATTGCCTGCGTGTATGTAAGTGTACCTGTGTTGTGCAATGCCCACAGAGGTCAGAAGAGGGCATTGGATCCCCTGGAACTGGAGTTATGGATGGTTGTTAGCTGACATGTGTGTGCTGGGAGCTGAAGCCTGATCCTCTGCAAGAGCAAACAATGCTCTTAAATGCGGAGCCATCTCTCTAGCCCCTGTGTAATATATGAAGAGGTTCTGCTCTTTTAAATTCTCAAATATGTAGATTCTTTATATAGAATCAAGTTAAGCTGGGCCTGGTGGCACATGCCTATAATCTATGAACTCAGCCTGAACTACAAAGCAAAACTCTGCTACAAATAAAAAGAAGTGCATACCAAACAATCTAAATAAAAATAGTCAAGTAACTATCCCTTCATTTCCACAATGGCAGATGCTTTTGAAAATAGCCATGCATGCCTTTCAGCCATCTGGAAAACTGTCTCATTCTTTAAATTTTAAATTCAAGAACTATGTTTTTGAGAACTGTTTCCCATTTTTTTTCTCTAGGCAAGCCAAGTCTCCTGTTTTTGTATGTATAAATTTCTAAGTGTGTACAATGAATTGTAATAAGCTGTTCATTTATTTGTAGCCTGAATTAACTGTAAACTCTTTGAAACCAGAAGAGTATGCATTGTTCATTTTAAAAATGTCTGGCATTTAATAAATGTTTGAGAAATGAGTGGAAGTGTGGTTATCTCCTTGAACTCAGAACATGAATCTCTAGGATCCACTGAAAAGGCCATCTCAACCAGTGATGGTTTAACCTGATGGATACGAGTCAGTTGCTGATGTTTGACACTTCTCATACCTTTGTGCTTAGATACTACAGCACAGACGAGGCAGGTGAACAGGGCGCTCTTTTACCTGGATCCTGACAGTATTTAGAGGAACTTGTTCTTGTTCAGATTAACAGAATTGCAGTATTCTCTTGGGGTTCCTAGTCTTCACCCTCTCTTCTTCATTCTTCTCTGTGAATATTCACGTATACTCATTCTTCAGCCACCACCTACACTTTGAATCCTAAATCCATGTCTCTACTCCAGAATTCTGTTGGAGAGGGCTATATGTGTTTTAGACACACAAACCATCCTACTACACTGGTTATTAGCTCTGGGACATAGAACTTCCAGTCAAGCTAACTTTTCTTCCTGTGTTCTTTTTCTTTTTCTTTTTCTTTTTTTTTACATTTTTTATTTATTTTTTAATATACATTTTGTACAAGATTATCAAATCTAGACCCGTGTTCCCCACCCTATGCCCCCACCCCACCAGAGCTCATGCATTCTGCCAAACATGCTTTTCATCTCTTTCTCAGTCTTTCTCAATATTCTCCATGTGGAAGTTGACTGCTTTGAGCAGAAATTCACTGTTTCAGTCAGTTCTTTGATGCAGTCCTTTCTGTTGTTGTTGTTTCCAATATGCATCACTCCCAACTGCTTGGACAAAAGTTCAAAGGGCCGTGCACAAGAAATATTTACAACTAGGTAATTGGCACTAGCATCCATAGATGAGGGATACCATTCATGGTTTGTTTTTCTGGGTCTGTGTTACTTCATTCAGCATGATGTCTTCTAGCTCCAGCCATTTTCCTGCAAAGCTCATGATATCATCTTTCTTTACTGCTGCATAGAACTCCATTGTGTAGATGTACCACATTTTCTCTATCCACTCGTCAGTTGAGGGACATTTGGGTTGATTCCATCTCCTTGCTATTGTGAAGAGAGCTGTGCTTCAGGTGGTCTTGGGAGGTCTCTCCCTGTGTCCTTTTTCTTGGGAAGTAAATTAGGATGATCCTAAGAACTTCACTGAGCTAGAATCCCTGGAGTTTTCTCAACATCCTCCTAGGCCCATTCCTCAACAAGATGTTAGTCAGTACTCCAGTGGATGATACCTCTACATAGTTATGTGGGTAGTATTTGTATTGTTTTCTGGCTATGTGAACTTGGTAATTCATTTAACATTTTTTAGTTCTCATCTTTTTACCTAGAGAAGAAATACCTCATGGTATATTTTGGGGTATCCTCATAGAACTTTGAGAAACTTACATGAAATAAATCATGTACATATGCACACATACCTATTATCTAATAAAATTCTTAGCTTATAATATGCAAGAAATATTTTATTAATTCTAAATTATTGGTTCTGTTAGTGTTACTTTAAAATTTTTATTATTTTTTTTCTGTGTATGTCTGCATGTAGGTTAGTGCACCCATGTCATGCAATGCCACGGAGGTCAGAAGAGGGCATCAGATTCCCCTGGAACTGGAGTTAAAGGTAGTTCTGAGCTGCCATGTGGGTGCTGGGAATTGAACCCGGGTCTTCTGCAAGAACAGTCAGTGCTCATAACCGCTGAGCCATCTCTCCAGCCCCCTAGTGTTACTTTTTAACACTGCCTCTGCTAATTACTTATAAACTTTATATTATTTCACCTCAGGTTTTGTGTTTTAAAAATTTAATGTTTATTTTATCTGTATGAGTGTATTGCCTGCATGTATTTATGTTCACCTGTGTTGTGCAATGCCCACAAAGGTCAGAAGAAGGCATCAGAATCTGTGGAACTGGAGTTATAAATGGTTGTGAGCCACTGTATGGGTGCTGGGATTTGAACCTGAGTCTTCTGCAAGAACAGGTAGTGCTCTGAACTGCAGAGCCATCTCTAAAGCCAGGTTTTACATTTTAATGTTTTAAATCTTTTATAATTTAAAGTGACTATGTTAAGCATTATAAAAGGCAGAACAAATCAAGTTTCTACTTTCTGTCAAATATTTGGAGGATTCTTTATTGCTAACACAGTATTTTCTACTAACTATTTTGTAGATGTAGGCATGAAATATTAGTGAGTGTTTTATAATTTAATGGTCCATGGTCAAATAAGCTTCATGCTCCTGTGGAAAGCACTTTACTTCATGCTTCTGTGGAATGCTCCCATACTTCTAAATACTTAGCTCTCCAGCTCTAATACTTTTCAAAATAGAAACAAAATATTTCCTTGTAATATGGGTACCATAACTTATTTTCCTAGGATAGATATGAGGTTACAACAATTTAATTTGATGTTACAATAAGTAGCTATATTTATAGTTCTCATGCTGTAATTCACAAAGCAGCTATAGTAGTTAGCCAAAATAGTTACAAAGTCAGAACTCTCAATAGCTATGTGAAATTACTTTCCAAACTAGATACAGAAACTTACCTGCCATCAACACTTGCAGTTATTTCCCTTATGATTTTAGCCAGACAGAAGAGCTATAATATTTCAATATGATTCTGATTTTCATCTTTTTAAATTTTATATGATGTCAGAAACCTGTTTTTATTCTTTGCATGTTTAAAACTTTTTATTTACCTTTTTCTTTATGTGTTTATACCAAATTTTATTATTTCAGAATATTACCTTTTTGTTTATTGCATAATTCGTATTTTTCTCCTAGAATTATTTGTCTTTGATATCCTAGGTTATGTTTTTATATGTGTCAGTCAATTGATAATTTCTCTGAAATTTGGTTCTCTTCCCTTACTCAGAAGATCTTTTTAGTCTAAAAACTGATTTATCTTGGGCTAGAGAGGTGGCTCAGTGTTTAAGAGCACTGGATGCTCTTGCAGAGGACCCAGGTTCAGTTATCCGGACCCACATGGTAGCTAACAACCCTGTAACTCCAGTTCCTGAGCTCTGATCCCACACCCTTTTCAGTCTTCTGTGGACATTCATTGCATGCATATGGTACAGTTATGTACATATAGGCAAACCCTAATACATTAAAAATAAATAAATTAAAACATTTATCTTAAATTAATCACTTTATTTTTATTTTATTTATGTGTGTGTTTTGCCTACATGTATGTAAATGCATCATGTGTATATAATGACCTTGGAGATCAGAAGAGGGCTCAGATACCCTGCAACTGGAGTTAGGGACAGTTGTTAACCATCATGTATGTGCTGGGAACTAAATACAGGTCCTCTGCAATCCAGCTAGTGTTCTTAACTGTTGAGACATCTATCCAGCTCTTAATTTTTAATATTTTCATACTTCCTCATTTATGCATTGCATGTTATCTGGGATTTCTATTTTTTGTCAAATGAGTTGATAGTTTAATTCTTTTACAAAAATGACATAGTCCAATACTTCAATAACATTAATTGAACAGGTATTTTTACTCATTATACTGAAATGCTAAATTTCAAATACATGTTTATTAGGTGCTTAAGTTTCTGTTAAGTTATATTGATTTATTCAATAACAGCAATAACATTGATTTAGTATTTCTTGGCACTATGCTGGCAGATTGTAAAAAGATTTGTTTTTAAAAAAAATATGAGGAATTCAACATTACGGATCAGGCCAAAATTCTCAGATGTGAAGAAAACTTGTGTTTTATCAGTAACAAAAAGTCAGAGGCCTAGGACGTGAACTGAGGAAGGCTTCCCAGAGGATTATTTAGGGCATGAATTTGAAGACTGTTAAGGTAGAAACATTTGTCCTAGGTTAAGAAAAAAAAAACACGAAAAAAATCATAAAAATTGGAAGATTCAAATTTGTATGGAGAACAGTGAACAATATAAATCAGTTTTGTTAATTTGTCTACAACTAAAAAGAGCGGTGTGGGACTGCGGAGGGCTTTCTATTTTGAAAAGTTTGGGCTTTACCTTGTAAGTCAGTAAGATGTAGAACACCACAGAGAACTGGAGAGGTGGCTAGTGGGTAAGAACACTTGCTGTGAGAACAGGAAGATCTGCATTCAATCCCAAGAACCCAGTTAAAAGTTGGGGCATGGATGCCAGTGCCTTTAACTCTAGTCTTGGGAGGAGGAGACAGGTGCATCCTCGGAGTTTGCTGAAGCAGTGGCTTCAGGGTCAGTGAGAGACCCTGTCTCAACAATAATGCAGAAGAGTGATAGAGGAAGACACCCAATGGCATCTTCTGGCCTCCACGTGCATATGCTCACACTTGCACACACAGATGTGTATACATCACACCCCCATACCACACACCAAACACGTAGCAAAACTAAACAAAAATATAGTAAGAATTGTTTTATTTAGAACATGCCACTAAGACTATACCAGAGCTGCTGAACATAAAGTGTTGAGGACAGGAAGTGGGGAGATAGGGAGCCCTGATTAGCTTGGGGTGACATTGTAATGGAACAGATGAATATGATGATCAAAGCCCGGGAAAGAGCATGGAACTGAGAACACAAATGTGCGTGAGGGTTCTAGATACTGCTGGGGTGTGATCAGGCACATTTGTTAATATTTATATGTTTATATATGCAATTATAATACAGGAAGTGAAAGATAATGTGATATACTTTAAGTCACTCAGTGATTGGTTCTGTGATGTGTGCTCAACCTCTACCAGAACTTACAGCTGGCTCCTCCGACTGACTGTCAGTTTCTTTAGTCTCTACAGAGAGACTTCAAAAGCAGACTTGTTTGGAGGCCGTCATCCATCCGCCTGTGTCGACCCTCTTTGGCATCCTGGGACTGACTCATCCCACACCCACCTTTCTGACCCCTTCTGTCTCCCGTACGTCTCTGCAGTTGTGGGAAATGGAGCCCTCATTCTTGTCTTGTGTGAATACACCCTTTATGAGCTCACGCCTGTGTTCCTATCCATGCCAGTTGGCACTGATGTTCTCCTGTGTATCATCTTAACTCCCAAGGCAACTGGAAAAATAACCCAGGCCATTTGGGGATGGAGCATTCCCACATCATATTCCTACTGAAGAGACTGTGGTCCTGCTGGACCAACATCATCATGCACTTATACTGTGAGCACATTGGTGTAGCCCAATTGGCCTGTGCTGACATCACTGTCAACATTTCATATGGCTTCTCAGTGTGGCCATTGCACTCATTGGCATTTCTGAAGCTTTGGTTCTCCATGCTGTGTTTTGACTCCCTTCCCAGGATGCTCTCTCCTACTATCCTTTTGAATTCATGTCCTCTATTACTGTTATTTAAAGGGTTAATGGTGAAACTACAACAATATAGACTGGACACTCATTTGATCAACTTGATTGAACATACAAGCCCCCCCTTTCAGGATGGTGGGACCCATGAGCTGTGTGGGTTTGGGCACAACTGCTTGCAAATTGGTTTTACATGAAGGATGCTTGTACTCACAAATTATCACCTATTGTTAAAAAAAATGAAAACAAAACAAAACAAAAAAGCAGAGAAAGATGCAGAAAACTTACGGCAGAATGCACAATCTGCGATGGGTAGGGGTGGGGTGGGGGGGGAAGGGAAGGGGATATATGCCTGAACTGAATTGGAAAATGATGTATGAAATACACAAAGCATCAATAAAAATAAATTAAAAAAATGAATGTTTTAAAAAAATTGGGCAAATTGCAAGAGAACTGAAAATTGTATCTTTTGCTAATATGTATTTCATTTTTATGATATAAAAGTAAAATATTTTAAACAAAAAAAATAAAAATACATTTTATTGAGTTTTTGTGCATTTCATATAATAGATCTTAATCAATTTAGATCTATCAAAATAGATCTTAATCAATATTTAGCATAGAGAAAGAAAATTTATTTATCTAGAGAAGTGACAGAGATCAGGGTTTCTCTGGGATCTGTGTCCTCTCCAACTATGTATACTTAGCTGAGTTTACAGTGCCACCCATGAGTTCACTCTCTTTGAGAGGGCTTTATGTCCAATTAGATAGCTGTTGATTACCTCCCAGGTTAACAGTGACAGTACTGCACCAATACAGGTGGTTTGTTGTGCAGGTCATTATGATTATTAGGCTTTACGGCTGGGTTGTTTGATTGTTTGATTTTCTCCCTCAGCAGTGTGCATCTTATCATCTAATATAATGAGAGCTAAACTTCATCCTCATCTTTGTCTTCCCCACTGGATTTCATGCATTCTGTCATGTGTGTTAAGTCCTTTCTGGTGACCAGATGTCCTGTGCAAATTCATCCACTGGAGTCTAGTCAGCCTGTCTAGAGGTTCTCTTTTAAAGAAGATCTACTCTATTTCTTAGCTATTGTGATGAGAACATCAACAAACATGGATGTACAGGTGTCTCTACAGTATGACGAGACCTTTGAGTAATTCCAAGGAGTGGTATAACTGTTCATGTGGTAGATTCAGTTTTAGTTTTTTGGGAGTTCCCTAAATATCCCTCAACTGATGAATAGACAATGAAAATGTGATACATCTACACAATGGAATACTACTTAGCAGTAAGAAAAGATGAAATTATGAAATTTCGAGGTCAATGGATGGAACTAGAGAGTGTTATACTAAGTGAAGCAATACAAGACAGAAAAGCAAGTGATCCATGTACTCCCTCATTTGTGGATTGTAGCACTAATTCCCTATACATGAGTATATATCATGATGTAACACCAGGAGTCAAGAAAATGGAAAGGATACATGGAGGTAAAGGAAAAGAGAAATGGAAAGAGGAGGATGGTGGGGAACAGTTGTTAGTGGGGGGGGAGTGGGAGTGTTTGGCTGGGTGGGGAGGAGGAAGAGACATGCAGGGGGGCATGGTGAGGAGTAAGAGAACTCAGAAGAGGATGAAGGGTGGGGATCATGGGGCTTCTAGGACTGGGGAAGGAGGAGGGAGGTTGGAAGGGAAGAAGAAAGAGTAGGAATGGATGGATCTTGGATAACTAGAGTACCTGAAGGCTAATGTGATGCCCTGAGACCCCACGAGAAATGCACATGCACTGTCTGAACATTAGTGCACATGTATACCTGGGGGCTGTATGGCAAGGAACACAGTGCTAGACAGAAGACACCTCTCCTTGAGTGGTTGGTGAGAATGATGCAAGAGACTCCCAAAGTAACACAGGATATTGCCAGAGATCTTGATTATCTCCCAGAACTAAAAAGACTAAAACCTTACTGCTCAAGACGGAACATATTTTAGAAATAATTCTTGGAATAATGGAACAGGAACTGAAGTGGAAGCTTGTACCCGGAGTTTAGCTCTCATTATATTAGATGATAAAATGCACACTGCTGAGGGAGAAAATCAAACAGTCAAACAACCCAGCCATAAAGCCTAATAACCATAATGATCTGCACAACAAACCACCTGTATTGGTGCAGTACTGTCACTGTTAACCTGGGAGGTAATCAACAGCTATCTAATTGGACATAAAGCCCTCTCAAAGAGAGTGAACTCATGGGTGGCACTGTAAACTCAGCTAAATATACATAGTTGGAGAGGACATAGATCCTAGAGAAACCCTGATCTCTGTCACTTCTCTAGATAAATAAAATTTCTTATTCTATGCTAAATATTGATCCTTATATTTTCAGATAAGTATACTGTACACCACTCATCAAACAAGCTTCTTTTTGCAACAGAGGGAGGCTATTACAGAGTTCTACAACTGGTCACACACAGAGAATATATATCTGAGAGATGCTCAGCCCCAAATGACACATCTACAGTGGAACATCTAAGGCTCATGCAACACAGTAGAACTGTGGGTAGAGAGAATACTAATACACCCCTCAACTCTCACCAGTGAAGCTTCCTCATACAGCAGTGTGATGGACACAGAAGCCCACAACTGACCAAGTTTCAGAGAAAAAAAGACTGCAGATTGTGTGTCCCTGGATAGGACATTATTATTATTATTACTATTATTTTTAAAGGCATATCAAATCTAATTTGTGTTTCCAAAATGCTTTTGGATGTGGGTCCATTCCCTGGAGTCCATTAAATCTACCATGCATCATCCCAGTAAACAAAACAGAGTCTCTTTCTCCTGAAAACTATCAATTGCCAATAGAGTCCCAAACTTCTTTCTCATCTCTGCTACCCATGCTGGGTTTTGGTCTGGCTTGAGCTTGCACAGTCCTTAAGCATGCTGTCACAAGCACTGTGGGTTCATATGCACAACTGCCATATTGTGTTCATACAACATGGTTGCCTTGCATTCGTTTACTATCTCTGGCTCTTACAATCTTTCCGTCCCCTTCTTCCCCCTTCCTCAACAATCCCCAAGACTTTGGTGGACAGGGTGTGATACAAATGTCCCATTTGAGGCTGGAAACTCAATACCCCACTGAGCCCCTTGGATAGGTCAACTGGACAAAAAATAAACAGAGAGACATCAGAACTGAACAATACAATACACCAAATGGACCTCACAGACATCTACAGACTATTCCACCCAAACACCAGAGAATATACTTTCTACTCAGCGCCCCATGGAACAGTCTCCAAAATAACCACATACTGGGACACAAAAGAAATCTCAATAAACACAAAAGGATTGAAATTATTTCACACATTTCTCAGACCATAGTGCACTAAAGCTTAATATTAACACCAGAATAAGCCTGACTAGCTACCAGAACACGTGGAGACTAAACAACACAATCTTGAATAATGGATGGGTCAGGGAAGAAATAAAGAACAAAGTAAAATTATTCATGGAACTAAATGAAAAAGACACTACAACACAATAAAACATGTGGGATACTTTAAAAGCAATCCTAAGAGGGAAATTTATAGCCCTAAGTGCCCATATTAAAAAAACAGAAAGAGAACAAGTACATGATCTAACACTGGAGCTTAAAACATTTGAGAGACAACAAATGAACTCTAAACCCAACAGACAAGAATAAATCACAAAAATCAGAAATCAATGAAATAGAAACAAATAAACATACAAGCCCCCCCCCCCCTTTCAGGATGGTGGGACCCATGAGCTGTGTGGGTTTGGGCACAACTGCTTGCAAATTGGTTTTACATGAAGGATGCTTGTACTCACAAATTATCACCTATTGTTAAAAAAATGAAAACAAAACAAAACAAAAAAGCAGAGAAAGATGCAGAAAACTTACGGCAGAATGCAGATCTGCGATGGGTAGGGGTGGGGTGGGGGGGAAGGGAAGGGGATATATGCCTGAACTGAATTGGAAAATGATGTATGAAATACACAAAGCATCAATAAAAATAAATTAAAAAAAAGAAACAAATAAAACAACACAAAGAGTCAATCAATCCAAAAGCTGGTTCTTTGAAAAAATAAACAAGATAGACAGACCTCTAGCCCAGTTAACCAAAAGAAAGAAAGAGCAACCCCAAATCAGTAGGATCCGTGATGAAAAGGGAAACATCACAACAGACAAAAAGAGATCCAGACAATTATATGAGAATAATTAAAAAACCTATACTCTATTAAATTTGAAAATCTAAGAGAAATCCTGGGAATCAACAAAGCTTAACTAAGAGTTTAAATAGACCCACAGTATTTAAGGAAACTGAAAATGTAATAAAAAACTCCCAACTAAAAAAAGCCCAGGCCCAGATGGCTTCACAGCAGAATTCTATAAAACATTTAAAGAGGTCTTACAACCATTACTACTCAAACTGTTTAGAAGGATACCAAAAGAGGGAAATTTCCCAAATTCCTTCTATGAAGCCAGAATCACTCTAATATCAAAACCAGGCAAAGACACAACCAAAGAAAATCCATCTTATTAATGAACATAGATGCAAAAATTCTCAACAGATAATTGCAAATCATATATAGACCCACATCAGAAAGATAATCCTTCATGACCAAGCTGGATTCATACCAGAGATGCAGGGATGGTTCAACATATGTAAATCAATAAATATCACAAAACACATAAATGGACTGAAAGACAAAAATCACATGATCATCTCAATTGATGCAGAAAAAGCCTTTGACAAGATGCAACATCCCTTCTTGTTTAAAGTTCTAGAGGGTACTGGACTGAAGGGAACATACCTCAATGTAGGGAAATCCAGCTCGAATTCCAGGCTGGCTTTCCAACTAGCATGCTTCAGAGCACAGTGTGGCTGAGGGTCTGGCCCCACCCCAAGGAGGGGCAAGCAAGGCGGCCTAGGTGCGTGATGCTGGGTGGAGCATCGGTGTGCAGTGGCACGGAGTTGGGGGACTTGTGATTGGCTCTGGGAACTGACATCATTTGGTTTCTAAAAGCAAGCTGTGGCAAGGAGTAAATTTGAATTTCATAGTAACATCATCACAGAATTCCCAGCCATTAGTTTTATTAATTATTGTGCACATATAGGCTAAGGTAGGCCTGTATTTTGTTTGGGTGGCCAGTGGGTTGGAAAGCTGCTCCCCTTTGTGGACCATGAATCTGGGTATCTGGTGCTGTGAGTGGGTATTGGCTGAAGGGAGGCAATCAGCCATCAGCCTGAAATTCCTGTCCAGGCTCTGGGCTCATGGCCAAAAGTGGAACACGTGTCTCATGGGTCTAGGCTAAGGGCCCAAGTTGGAAGTACCACCCAGGCTGGGCTACAGGAAGTAGTCGGCTGGCCTCTGCACAGGGGGGTCAGCTCCCCACAGTGTCTGCAAAGTGGGCACTGTGTTCCCATCCCCCTTAGCAGGTCCATGTGGTCCCTGTTCAGCATAAAAAGAAAGCTTCCTACACCTCAACATGAACAAAGCCATATATAACAAACACACTGCCAACATCATCCTAACTGGAGAAAATTTAGAAACATTCCCCATGTAGTGGGGAACTCAGCAAGGCTGCTCCCTATTGCCACTCCTCTTCAATATAGTGCTTGAAATGTTTGCTAGGGCAATAAGGCAAGAAAGGGAAATTAAAGGAGTACTAATTGGAAAAAAGGAAGTCAAATTATCCCTTTTTGCAGATGATATGATAGTTTACCTAAGGGATGCTAAAAACTCCTAGAATTCATAAGTTCAGTAAATTGGCGCACTATAAAATTGACCTAGGAAAATCAGTAACCTTTCTTTACATCAACAACAAGCAATTGGAGAAAGAATATAAGAAGAAATTCCCACTCACAATAGCCTAAAAAAACTGGGAACAAGCCTAACAAAGACACCAAAGATCTCTACAACAAAAATTTTAAACCCCTGAAGAAGAAGATTGAAGATGACATCAAAAGATGGAAAAACCTCCCATGCTTATTATTGGAAAAATTAATAAAGTAAAAATGTCCATTCTACCCAAAATAATATACAGAATCAATGCAATCCCAATTAAAATCCCCATGAGTTTCTTCACAGACTTGGAAAAAAAATCCTTAAATTAATATGGAAAAAACAAAAGACTCCAAATAGCTAAAGCAACCCTGAGTGAGAAATGAAATACAGGGGGGATAACCTTAGCAGACTTCAAGCTATATTACAGGGCTATAGTCATAAAATCTTTTTTTATGTTTAGGAATTCACATTTTGCTCCTTTAATTTTATATTTCTCTAAAATATGAATACATACTTTCCACTCATATGCAGTAATTACAGAGTTTGAAAGTAAGTGGTGGATTGATTCTAGCACCCGTTAAGAGATTTATATTATAACAACATAGTTGCTCCTGTAATTTTATATTACTCTAAAATATGAACATACTTTCCACTCATATACAGTAATTACAGAGTTTGAAAGTAAGTGGTGGATCAATTCTAGCACCCATTAAGAGATTTACATTATAACAACATAGTTGCTTTCAGATAAACAGAAATATAACAATAATGTTGTTCAGCTTGCCTTTCACCTGGGGATTTGGTGTTAGCATCCACAAATGAGGGAGACCATTCACCACTTGTTTTTCTGGGACTGTGTTACTTCACCTAGCATAAGAGGCTTGAGTTCCATCCATTTACCTGCAAAGTTCATGATGTTATCTTTCTTCACCAATGAATAGTACTCAATTGTGTAGATGTGCCACATTTTTGTCATCCACTAGTCAGTTGAGGGTCATTTGGGTTGGTTTTGGCTCTTCGCTATTGTGAAGAGAGCTGCAATAAACATGGATGTGGATGGATCTTTGCGGTAGGATTAGTCTTGTGGGTATATACCCAGGAGTGGTATGACTGGGTCAGGTGGTAGGCTCATGTTGAGTCTTTTAAGGCTTCTCCACACTGTTTTCTATAATGGTTGTACAAGCTTACATTCTAAATCAAATAGCAACTGTGCAGGAAGTAAGGTCAACAGTTGGCAAGTGGGACCTCATCAAACTCCAAAGCTCTGTACAGCAAAAAAATGAAGTGAAGAGAAGCCCCACAGAGTGGGAAGAAACCTTCACCAGTGATAACATCTGACAGAGCATTAACATCCAGAATATATAAACTACTCAAAAAACAAGTAACAAAACAAATGACTCACTCAAAAGATAAAGAGCTGAACAGAGACTTCACCAGTGAGGAAGTAAAGATGGTAGAGAAACATCTTAAAAAGTGTTCAACATCGTTAATAATTAAGGAAATGCAAATTAAAACCACTCTAAGATATCATCTCACTCTGATAAGAGTGGCTGAGATCAAGAAAACAAAAGACACCAAATGCTGGAGATGTTGTGGTGAAAGGAAAACACTCATCCACTGCTGGTGGGAATATAAACTGGTACAACCGCTATGGGAAGCAGTGTGGAGAACCCTTAAAAGACTCAAAGTGAGCCTACCACCTGACCCAGCCACACCACTCCTGGGTATAAACCCATAGACTCATCCTACTGCAAAGATACATCCACATCTATGTTTATTGCAGTTTTCTTCACAATAGTGAAGAGCTGGAGCCAACCCAAATGCCCCTCAACTGATGAGTGGATAACAAAAATGGGTACATTCTATGCAGTGGTAAAGAAAGATGACATCGTGAAATTTGCAGGTAAATGGATTAAACTCAAAGCCATTATATTAAGTGAAGTAAACAGTCCCCCCAGTTGAAAGTTAAGGTGAGTGTGAGATCTCCCGAGAGCAGCTCAGGCAAGCGCAGGTGCCTGGCATGGGCTAAAGAGCTCGCCCTCCCCCCCGCCCCCTCCCTGGCCAACTGAGATTACGAAGGCATCTGAAGGAGGCAAGCAAAGCAAGCCTTCAACACAGTGAAGAGGCATTTAGGACCTCATTGGAATACAGGCAAGGAGAAGCTCATATGCCAGGAACACGAAGAAGAGACAACACAGGAAGGGGGCAGGATAATCCCGCATCAAGCTCTACCAACCCTATGGAAGATTCCTACAGTGGGATCCCCATGGGGATGGCCCAGGACACAGATAGCAGAAACACAATTGAGAAAATATTTAAAGAAATACAACATTATAAAGAGCAAATCAAAGAACTAAGAAAAGAGAATGAAGAACTCAAGAAGGACCTAGAGAGAGAATGACAAACTCCAGAAGGAACTGGAAACACTGAAAGGATCCCATGCTGAAAAAGATAAGGAAACCAACCAGTCAAGCAAAGAGCTACAGGAAGAGATTGAGAAGCTCCAAAAAGAAGTAGAAATACTAAAGAAATAAGAAGAGGAAATGAAAAAGGAAATCAAACACTCATCCAATCAAGAGGAAAGGAGTGGAAAAAGCCTCAGAAGCAGAATGGAGGAAGCAGAACAAAGAATATCAGACCTAGAAGATAACACAGAACAACT